>ML258516.1:0-12902 GCA_005239495.1 Nicotiana undulata | reverse complement strand
CAAATCGGGTTCTCGACCCAAAACAGTGTTTCATTTTTCAATAAATAGTATCGAAATACTCTAAGTGTCAAAACAATTTATCTGGAAAAAGACCGAGTGTAATTCACAACATATCAAGTGAGGAAACATAGTATAACAGTCCCCCAAGGGGTAAACAGATCGGCAATAGGCCCCAAACACGGCTTACAGCCCAAATCATATCATAATACATAAATACTAATTAAGCATAAGCTTAAAAATCAGTTTAGCAACTCAATGGTCGCCTAAATACGGAAGATATTTCCAAAGTTTCAATCTTTCCAGTTCAAAACCCGTAAAAGGGTGCATAGTCTGGGGTTTCATACCCTCAGGACAGGATTTCAAGACATTATTTACCTCAAAACTAGCCCAAAAACTATTCCGCAATGCGTTTGCCTTTCGAATCAACTTTTTGATGCTCCAAATCTACCAAGTTCAGATTTTTATCATCAATTTATGCTTAAGGAATGAATTCCCATAGAAAAATATCGATTTTTAACTCAAAATCCGAATTCGGTCAAAACCCAGCCCCAGGCCCATGTCTCGAAATCCGACGAAACTTGCAAAAATTGAACACCCGTTCCGATACGAGTTCAACCATACGAAAATTATCGAATTCCGACATCGGATTGGCTTTCAAATCTTAAATTTATATTTTCGGAGAATTTGATTTAAAAAAATCCGATTGTTCTTCAATAAATTCATGGATTCGCGATATAATTGAGTGGGGAATCATGATCTATAAAGGATTTAAGATAAAGAACAATTACCTCGTTCAAATTCGTGAAAATCCCTCAAAACATCGCCCAAACCGAGCTCCCCCAACTCTATTTTTGTTTAAAATGGCCAAAAACCCTCGTTTTATAGAGTTTCACGTTTCGGGCGCCACAGGTGGCGCCGGACGCTGCATGTGGCGCTGATTACAGTAGCAAAAAAATTCACGGCGCCCCGCGCTGGCGATGGAAATTATTTTTCCCCGTCACGAAAATGTGCATAACTCTCTCATACGATGTCCAAATTCGACAATTCTTTTTGCTATGGCTCCGACGATACGGATGTAATGCTTCAATAGAAACCGAATTTGGAGCTCATTTGCTTAGTGTGGTACCACTTATCCTTGAAGAAACGACGTCGAAACATCTTGAAATGTCCAAGTTAAATTCCGTTAACCATTCGAAGTCGATCTCGAGCCCCTCGGGACCCCAACCAATTATACTAACACATCTCATATGACCATTCCAACTTAGTTGCACTCTCAAAACACCAAAACTAACATCAAAACACCAAATTCACATCGGATTCAAGCCTAAGAACTTTGATGTTTCTAAAATCCACCAATGATGCTGAAACTATCCAAATCAACTCCGTTTGACCTAAAATTTTGCAGACAAGTCTAAAATGACATTACGAACATGTTCCAACTGTCAGAATTCCATTCCGACCCGATAGCCTATTTTTCACTGCCGACCGGAAATCACCAAAAACTAACTTTCGTTA
The DNA here is from genome assembly GCA_005239495.1 of Nicotiana undulata. NCBI lineage: Eukaryota > Viridiplantae > Streptophyta > Magnoliopsida > Solanales > Solanaceae > Nicotiana > Nicotiana undulata. The sequence goes on along the minus strand of ML258516.1, from coordinate 11,387 downwards.
ATTCAAGCCTAATACTACATTGGGCATCACAAATTTATTCTGGACACACTCCTAAGTCCCAAATCACCTAACGAAGCTATTCGAGTTATAAAATTCACATTCTGGAGTCGTTTACCAATAAGTCAACTCTTAGTTTACTTTTTTCTCATTTTAAGGCTATTCTTAAGGACTACGTGACTGAATTCTCATTTAACCATTTCGATTTCAAGCTTATCAACTCTAACACATCAATAATGGAATAACCAACCTATGACAAGTCAAATACAGTAATTATAATGCAGGTTCTACGTAACGACTGACCGGGTTGTTACAAATAGTCAACAATATCTAACAACAAATTAATTTGGCCAAATAGTCATGGACACAATAACGAACATATAGCAAGTAAAACCATTATCAAATAAGTGAGGAACGAGAAGGGGATCATGTTCAACAGACAATTTGGGTGGTGCATAGGTACTCGTCACCTCACCTATACACCACATCCATGCTTTTCACATAACAAACAAGTGGGGAGTCCTATTCCCTCAAGCCAAATTTATACCAAACACTTACCTCAATTCTGCAGGCCACTGACTGCTCAATTATCGCTTTTCCGTTTGAATTCACCTCTAACTTGCTCGAATCTAATCACAATTAACTTAATATCATTAACTAATGCTAAAAGAACTTACTTTATTGAATAATATAATTTTTCTTAAGTTTTCTAAAAAAAAGTGAAAATCCGACCCTGGGCCCGCTTGGTCTAAACTCGGGGTTCACGTTTACCAATTCACCCACGAACTCAGATATGCTATTAGTTTTGAAATCCGACCTTAATTTGATATAAAAATTTAATTTTTACAAAACCCCCTAGTTCTACCCAAATCCTAAATTTTTACCATGGAAATCCTTTGTTTTTGCTTTAAAAGTGATGCAAAATAGTAAGGAATTGAAAGAACAGGGTTTGGAATTTATTACCTATGAATTGAGGATGAAGATTGTTGAAGAAAACTCGTTTTTAGGGATCGAACCTCGAAAATTGGAGAAGAAAAAGGTTTGCCCGTTTTTAATATATTTATTTGCCAGCTATTCCTCCTCGTTTCTCATGCCAAACGATCCCTAAACTCGATTTTTATATTTCCAGTGGATTCCTTGTGAAAATCTAGTCAAGTTAGGCTTTTGAAACACCCAATTTGACCTTATAATGAAGGAGATATGTAGGTTTTAATATTTACAATTAGTGCAGATTTTTAATACGCCGTCAGGGTAATTTCATCATTAACCTGAAAAAGCTGGCAACCTTAGTAAAATGACCATAAAATCCTCATACGATGTCCAAATTCGATGATTCATTTTGCTACGGGTCCGTAATTACGATACGGATCTAATACTTCATTCAAAACATAAATCAGAGCTCATTTTTTCAATATAATATTATTTATGCTTGAAGAAACGACGTCGAAGCATAAGAAAGAGCGAGCGCAACACAACCCAAACCTATTTGAAACTCACCCGAGCCCTCAGGGCTAAAAAAAACATGCACGCAAGTCTAGAAGCATTATACGGACTAGCTCGTGCGATTAAATCATGAAAATAACATGTAAAACTATGAATTAAACCTCAAAACTCATTATTTTCCTCAAGAACACTTATAGTTCATAACCTTTCAATCGGATGTCCGAATCACGTAGAAAAGAAGTCCGTTTTTCACCAAATTTCACAGGCAAGGCCTAAATATCATAACAAATTTTTCGGCCTCCGGAACCAAAATACGGGCCCGATACCAATGACTTCAAACATTAATTCTTTTCTTTATTTCATAAATATTTCAGCAAAATAATTTCTTTTAAAAATTGATTTCTAAGGCTTGGGACCACATAATTCATTTTTGGGCATACGCCCGAGTCCCATATTTTACTGCGGACCTCCCGGGATCGTCGGAACCCGGATCCGGGTCCGTTTACTCAAAATGTTGACCAAAGTCAACTTTTATCAAATTTAAATTCTAAAAATCACTATTTCTCATATTTTCACATAAAAGCTTTCCGGTTTCACGCCCGCACACGCAAATAGAGGTATTTAAAATTAATCTTTTTATGGCTAATAAGCCAAGAACGGAGTCTTAATTCATAAAATGACCCCTTGGGTCATCACACTAAATGTCCTATTAAAGGTGGATGAGCCTAAATGTTTAATTTAAAGGCAAATGTGCCTAAATGTCCTATTAAAGGCGGACGAGCCTAAATTCATGGCGCTTGATTTGCAATTTCAAACATTTGTACGGTGCAGAAGCTTGGTGCGATGCTTGATTTGTAGTTGTATAATGATGTGCGAAGAGCTTGGCATGGTTACTTCGAAGTAACGTATATTGATGGTGCAATGCGGTGAGCTTGGTGCAATAAATTTGCAATAGCAAATGGTGTGGTGCAGAGTACTTGATGTAATGCCTTTGCAGTAGTGAATTTTCCTGGTGCAATGCTAACAGTTGTTGGATCTTCATACTGAAGTTTTGCTATTAGTAAATTCCTGCACTCAAAGAAAAATTATAAGTTGCAAAGTTTGATTTGTGCTGGCTTGGCTTCATCCTTTGCTTTGCATGAATCTTGCGACTTCTGCCTTGGTGTTGAGATTTGCGATAGCTTGTAATATTGATCAAAAATAGCTAAAGTATACCCCTATATTACTTTAAAAAAAATTGTTAGTATAAAAGAAAGTGGTTGCCATGCATTGAACGTCAAAGTTTTGGCTTTGAATCTGCAACTTGTTGCCATGACATTCTGGAATTTGCTGTTGTGCTTGTAACAAATATGTAGCTTGAGATTTCATTTTCTGATTTGCCAAATAATGAAGAGTCCTTCTGCAAAATCTGCCCCGGTTTTGGATTTTGGGGTTAATAGGATTTTTATTATGATGAGACTGAACCCATAGGGCAGCCTACGTATCCCCTCTTAAACGGGAATTAGGTTGAAATGTAGTTCATTACAAAAGTCTTAGAATAATTACAAAAGAGTAGTACTAAGGGTGGGCGGGTGGAGAATGGTTGCGATATGACGTCGTTCTCAGTCCTCCTGATCTGCTATGCGCTTTCTCTTCGAACATCGTGGTGCCAATTTCTCTTTGACAATGATTGTATTTGCGTCTGAAGGGTCATAGTTGTTGCATGGTTGGTCTTGCTCCACAATTATCTTGTTGTTTTCAATCATGTTCTGAATCTTATGCTTAAGTGTTGGGCACTCCTCTGTGTCATGGCCTTGAATATATGAATGGTACGCACAAGTTTTAGACCAATCAAATTCTGGAAGAAGATTTTGAGGGATCCATCCTTTCCTTGGTTTGTACAAGTCCTTTGGCTTTCAATCTCTCAAATATTCTTGTCAATGACTCTTTCAAAGGGATAAAAGTGCGAAATTTCTGGTTATATGATTGACGATAGCCAGATTGTGCTTGATGAGCTGGATGTTGAACGCTTTGTTGAGTAGCCTGGAGTTGTGTATGAGTTCGTGGCAATATGTTGTTTTGTTGAGATTGTGGCTGATAAGAGGGCATGCAAGCTGAATCTATCTTCCTCTTTTTGTCTTGTAAATTCTCGAATGTCTCGCCTTGGGAAGTGGCTTGTAATTTTGAATTGTCGATAATTCTTCCTGCTTCAATGCTTGATTCTATCAGTTTTCCTCTAATCAAATCTGAGAAGTCATGACCATTCAAGCACATAACAACTTTTCATAAAATATGCCTTTTTGTATTTCAATGAAGGTGGAATTCAACTCATTCTTAGGAAATTGTGGGCGTATTTTTGAAGCCTCTAATCTCCATCGCATGGCATATTCTGCAAAAGACTCGTGTTGAATTCTTTTTACTTCACGCATATCACAAAGCGTTGGACTATCTCCAATATTAAACTTATATTGTCCTACAAAATCGCAGGCCATATCCTCCCACGTGTACCATTTGCCAAAATCTTGTTGAGTGTACCAATCAAGCGCTAGCCCTGATAGACTCTGAATGAACAACTTCATTCGAATGGATTCATTATGTCCAATCCCCACTAATCTGCTGTAGTAGTCTTTCAAATGAGAAATGGGATTTCCTTTCCCATTGAAAGTATTGAATTTAGGAATTTTGAATCCTGGTGGAAGCTCAACATTTGGATGCATGCACAAACTTTCATATCTTAAACTCTGAATATTTCTTGCACGCATTCCTCCACGATCTTTTTTAGGTTATGGAGATCTCTATCTGGGTCATCCCAACTAGTCGTCTTAATTTCCTTTCCTGGTCTTTTGTATGGGCATAACACTAGTCGATTTTGTTGGCTTTCTATGACTGATGTTGCAACTGCGGACGATTGGGCATTGGTCATCATCATGACTTGCAAAGCTTCTGGCGATATCAATGAAGAACTTATATAAGGTGATGGATGAGGAGATATGGACAAAGAGACATTTCAAGTTGAGCTGGAAGCGGAATTTGGGTTGGGTTTGGTTGAAAGTATTTCTCAAGTTGACCAAAATGTTCCTCCGTACAACATTTGTCTCATTACTATCAGTCTCAGCTTGCAACAAACCTTTATCAGTACTGAATGCTCCAAATCGGTCTGCCATTATAGCATCGTCCTTTATGCAGATTCGCAGCCAAAAATAATGTTCAATGCTAGGCAACCTTTAAAGAAAAATTAAAACTTTAAAACAAAAATAAAGTGTTAGCGTAATCATCTTAATGAAATAAATGCATAAAACTAATAGAATATATGATTATATAGATTAATTCATGATATGGTTAAGTAGGAACCTTAAACTAGAAACGATGACCTATGTTGCAAAATGGATGGACGAGAATGAATTGTTATCTAGGGGACTCTAAAACTCAAGACTTGTTGACATGGAAACAGAAGGATTAGAAGTTTTGTGAAGGGACCGACTTATATCGAACATCAAAGTTTTAGCTCTAGCACAAGTTCTTTTCCTTGCATAATCTGGAATTTTTCAAAACAATTACCCCAATCTTTAGGAAGTTTTTGATTATTACTCCATGATATGATGTCCTATGTGAGCATACTCAATTTCTTTAAATCTGATCAATTTGCATATAAAGCAATTCAGCCCCAGTTTCCTTCTTTGAGGAAATTAAAAAAAATCTACTATAAAAAGACTGAGCCTTATATAGACCATTTTCAAAGAGGCCAAAGACAGATAATTTTGATGTTGAAAATAATTTTTGGCTGTTTGAATATCGACAAGCTCATAATCAAGATACTTGAGTAGGATATAAGAGTCAATTGGACATGAAATGACTCAATTTTTTATTTTTAGAGTTGGCAAATCATAAAGTTGTCGAGGTCCAGAATACGATATCAATTGTTTTGAGAGTCATGGGATGGTCCCTCAACACGCATGCCAAAACTTAGAATTAGCAGGGTGCGTGAAGATTAGTCTCGGCGACCCGAAATAACAATACGAATATTTGAATTGAATAGATGACAATTTAGAATAATTTGGCGATGCAAATTGGCCAAATAGTGGCCTTCTATTGCTTGGTAAATTGCACAAATTTGGACATCTACCAATTTACAAATGAGAGTTGGCACGAAGGTTGAAAATTCTAAAATATTGGTAGAATGCTAAATAAATTTTAAGAAAAATAGAGCTTGTGTGAAAAAGACATGGACGAATTAAAAAATCGTGTGAGGCATGATTGGCAATATTTTTTTAAAAATATGTGACCATATTTAAAGAAAGGGACGCGAATAAAATTAGCTCGGAAAATTAAGTGTTCATAGGCTTTACCTCCTGTGCGTGTAATATTATCATATTTAGGACATCCATATCATTAGAAACCATGCTTAGGATTCTTTATTTCAGCACACATATATTATATTCATGCCACCTGAACCGTGTTTCCAGGTTATAACTCTAAACGAATAATCAAATGTAATGCTCATGCATTTATAACCATGCCATATAGAAGCCATGTTTTAAGATGATACTCTGTGCATTAGATATCCTACCTGTAGGATTTTTTATTTGCCAGAACTTGAACGCTTAGTTAACCTGTCTCTAATATAATAACCTCACTAAAATATGGTCAACACGTTTCTGCAAATGTATCATCACTTATGTCTTTTAAAACAGAGTCAAAGTAAGCATGTTCATCTTTAGGCATATATACGACGCCTAGGCAAACTTTAGGCCTAATGCGTAATTAAAATCAATAAACCCATAATGACCATAACGAGTCCTGAAAGTTATCTTGGGAATATCATAATCCCGAATCTTCATCTGATGATACACGGATCTCAAATCAATCTTAGAGAACACTCTAACTCCCTGAAGCTGGTCAAAAAAATCATCAATACTGTAAAGGATACTTATTCTTAGCTGTAACCATGTTCAACTGCCTGTAGTCAATACACATCCTCATGGAACCATCCTTCTTCTTTACGAACAACACTGGTGCACCCCAAGGTGACACACTAGGCCAAATGAACCTCTTATCTAAGAGTTCTTGAAGCTACTCTTTCAATCTTTTAACTCCATTGATGCCATACGATACGGNTGATGCCATATGATACGGTGGAATAGAGATAGGCTAAGTTCCCGACACTAAATCAATACCAAAATCAATATCCTTGTCAGGTGGCATGCCTGGCAGGTCAACTGGAAACACGTCCGGAAAATCACGGACCACAGGAACAGAATCAATAGTGGGAGTCTCAACACTGACATCCCTCAAAAAATCCAAATACGATAAACACCCTTTATCTACCATACGCTGGGCCTTCAAGTAAGAAATCACCTTAGTAGACATACTCAATAGAACCTATCCACTCGACCCTCGGAAATCTTGGCATCGCTAAAATTATTTTACCTAACCACAAGTGATTACACCATTTTTTATACACCTTTTTGGTTAAAGAAAATTCCTAAAGCTAGTTAAAGGCACAAATATTGAGTGATTTCATGATGGACCGAGCTTTGTTGAAAAGTTTGCGGACAAAATATCCTACCTTATAAATAATAGAAGATCATGCTCAAAGACATATCTAATTAGATTATAAGAATTGGAGTAGACCTAAGAGAAATTAGTGCCTAAGCGGTGCTCTAGAGTTGTTAAAGAGCGCTAAGCGCGGAATAATTGATGATTATTATTGTTATTAAGTCAAGATGATGATAAAAAATAGATGAACAAATAAAGTATATATTTAAATAGCGAAGTAGGCAAACTTTCTTTTATCTTCTGAAAAACAACAAAATGTTAGTACAAATAATAAACCAAAGCATATGACACATTCCAAAGCTTAACAAACAATAGTGCGTCCTAATATAAGGGACCTTTTTGTGCCAAAGGTAGGCCTAGCGTGTATTAAAGGACAAATATGCCATTATGTGTCATTCCATCGTTTTAAATTAATTAAACAATTTTATTTTTTCAATTTTTTTATAATAATGATAATAATAATAATAATAATGATAATAATAATAATAATAATAATAATAATAATAATAATAAAGTAAATGAATTGCTTAAACCTTCCTTTTTCTTGTAATAAAAATTTAAAATAAAAGATATTTCGTCATGTTTAAACTTCTCGATGTTACGCTCGATTATGTCATTTGAAAATTTTCATATATATCATCAATAAATTAGTCATGCTCCATCACCTAGGATTTAATTAATTTAGAGCAAATGGTCCACATAATTGGCATGTTCACCCCTCAAATAATGCACATATGTGATAAGGTGTCACTTGGGGTTGAAAACCCACTTGGACATTTAGGTGCGGTTAACTAATGGATTTAATACACCTCGGATATTAAATCACCTAAGGTTAAAATGATGCATGCTCTTAAAAGGGTTTTGGTTTAGCTCTATCTTAAGTTGACTAAGAGTGAGTTTTCTAGACTGGTCTTCTCCCAAGCGGACAACTTGAGAGAGGAAAGTCGTGACTGTCGATTGCACCGCTGATCGACTTACCCACGAACTTTCCCCTAAAAGGTATTTTTTGAAAAGTGCATGGTCACAAACCACGTAACCGCTAGGTATGTGCTTTGTGTGAATTTTCCAAGAGTGGAAGACGTGTAACGGAATGACAGTTTTTAAAAGTCAATAATAGTAAATAAACAATTCACATAAGACAATTTATCACATAAAGGCAATTTAAATAAGAATCATAAACAATTACAAATACACAAATAAATTTATTAAAATGATGCATGCTCTTAAAAGGGTTTTGGTTTAGCTCTATCTTAAGTTGATTAAGAGTGAGTTTTCTAGACTGGTCTTCTCCCAAGCGGACAACTTGAGAGTGGAAAGTCGTGACTGTCGGTTGCACCGCTAATCGACTTACCCATGAACTTTCCCCTAAAAGGTATTTTTGGAAAGTGCACGGCCGTAAACCACGTAATCGCTAGGTGTGTGCTTTGTGTGAATTTTCCAAGAGTGGAAGAAGTGCAACGGAATGACAATTTGTAAAAAGCAATAATAATAAATAAACAATTCATATAAGACAATTTATCACATAAAGGCAATTCAAATAAGAATCATAAACAATTACAAATACACAAATAAATTATTATTAACCTAAGTATGTTATGGTTTAGAACCTAGAATCCCCAGCAGAATCTCCATGCTGTTATAACCCATTTTAATACGGGTCAAACTAGAGTATAACATATTGGTGACTCTGAGGTTTAATTAATTAAAGAGAGTCGCCACCTAATTATTTTAACGGTGAATTAGGACACCAATTTTAACTAAGTAATGCTTAAAGTTAACTCTGTTTTATGGTCTGCTTAGCCTTAAGATTATGGGTAAAGGTTCTAATTAATCTTATAGGGAAGGTTATTAAGGCACGCTATATGATCTTTTAATTACGGTTAACCGCCCAAACTTAGATTGATTAGAAAAAATATAAGTGTAGCAATTAGTATTTGAGAAAAATAACCAAGTATTAAAATGTCACTAAAATGGATACATTACGTATATGTGAGTTACTAGAAAATGATTTGTTTAAATTAGATTGTAAAGTACTAGTCTTGTATATGTCAACGCTATTATAATTTTGGCCAGTAGGACTCAAAGAAAGACCTGGAAATAAACTATTCTTGTTCAGTACTACTATATTTATCAAACCTGGACAAAGCACTAACAATATTAACAAAACTAATTAAAAAGGACAAACTCCTAGTTCAAAATGTAGTAAAACTTCTTAGCAAGTTCTTCTTTACTGTTTTCAATAAGTAGTTTAGGACCAAACAAAACCAAAATCTAAAACTCTTGTTCCAAACATTTGTGAGATTTAAGAAAAAAGATATATACAAGTTACGATTTTTTGGTTTAAACAATTAGATCATCTGTAAAATTTCCAAAGCTGTTAGTGGAGTCAGTTTATTAACTCATGAAGTGAATCTACAATTTAACACATGGTGTGAGAACTCTTGCAACAACATTATTTTTTAAAGCTTAATGGCGACTCCCAAATATTATAATATCCCAACCCTTGAGGTAAAACCAAGAAACACACAAATACGTCATGTATCATAAAAACTAGACAAGAATGAATGGTAAACGAAAAAAAGAAGTAAGAAAGACGCCATAGGCGCCCCAAGCGTTTCGCTTGTTTTCTTGCTATCCGGTGCCTTCTAAAAATAAGGGATATGTCGACTCCGTGCATGGATAAAGAGAGTCTCGCATTAAGACTCCATGTGCTCCACAGTGTACGGAAGAGAGAAATAAATAATTAGCAAAATAACTTTAGAGTTTAATTAAAATATGCAAGGACAAGAAGGATTAGTGAGTGAAGCTTGATTTTTAACAATATATCGAGATTAAGATACGCAAAGAGGTAGTGGTTTCATCAAACAAACACGACAATATGGACAAAATGCAAAGATAAAAATTTTCAGCTATTTAGTCAAGTAGCAAACTCTGAAGGGTAATGACTGAAATATAAACTTCTAATGATAACCATGTAGAAACATGAGCATATTTTATCAAGACATAAATGTTATCTTAATAAAGTTCGTCTACACTTTCAAATCCATTTACTAACCAGCACAAAGAAATAGAGCAAGGATTTCTATAGCCATGTTTACTAAAGAAAATAATTTTTGGATAACTAATAGCAATACGTTATAACTTCGGCTAAAGTAAATCAAGTTTTCACTTAAACGGGTGCATTTAAAAAACTCTATTCTTAAACAAACTGTTCGGAATCCTAAGCACGACGTTTAGGCAAAATGTGCTCAATCACAATGGAAAATTAATCTTTTGCAAGCCGACTAGCTCATAACAAAAATCCTTCTCAAATCATGGCATCTAACAAAAAAGTATGCAAAAGAAGATAGGTATTTTCATGTGAGCATTTCATCAAATATCTTTCAAGCATGCCTCTAACAATTCACACCGCAACATAATCTTCTTAAACAATTATTGCTAGCAACTTTAGTCATAGAATCAATTCCCTTAAACATCATAAATTAGAGCCGATTTTATAGCACTAAACATAAAATCTTAAAAGAAACTAACAGCCCTCGAAGCGAACACGCACCAGACATCAAATCAAAACGAGAGCAAGAGGAGAAGATACAGACCTTTTGCAGGGCAGTGAACTAGGCGGGTCTTAGATGCGCTATTGAACTTCGACCTCGACTTTACTCTTTCCTCTCGGGCAAAAGCAGACTTGAATAAAATAAATAAGGGATAACTGAATTTCTGCTATGGTAAATACCAAATAGAAATAGTAGAGGCGCTGAAGTTAAAGTTTTTTTTTAGAAGATAGCTAATAGGAAAAGAGTTAATTTTAGAGAGGATAAGAGCGGCCAAGAATTTGGTTTCGAAGGGTGAAGGCAGCGCTCCAAAACCTCTGTTTTATAACAGCTCCAAACAATGGTATTTATAGGGGAAAACATTTTGAATTTCAGATTTCAAAATAAGTCCAATGGAGCCGTTTGAATTCGATTTTTGAATTCATAACCAGAAAAATAAAAAACTCAGCTTTTCAGTGAGGTTGCAGGGAAAGAAGAAATAAAATCGACGCAAAGAGACGTTGGGCAAGGTAAGGATGAATTTTGTGCGAAAATGGTATGTACTTCTTCTGCACAAAGCTAAAAGGCACTGAGTTTTGACATGAAAGAGGAAAAAGGCAGAAGAAGGGGCAGTGTTTGTTTTGAAAAGAGAAAAGGGAACCCTAGGCTAATTTTGGGATTGCGATTTTAAAAAAAAATCATCTTGTTGGGCCGATTGGATTAAGAAATTTTTACATTCCTATACCGTATATGAAATCTTATCACCCTCCATGTTTAAGGTTTGATTTAATTATATTTAGTATATCAAATTACCAAATTTATACCATAATTAATTTAGGATTATAATTAATAGGCAGTTTTTTACTCCTTAATTAAAGGGGT
>ML258514.1:46990-114882 GCA_005239495.1 Nicotiana undulata | reverse complement strand
GCGGGTTCAACGTTAGACGCAGTCACGGTCTGAAAGGTGGGATTTCGGGTCGTGACACTAATTCCCTCCCATATTCACTATCCAACCCCAATCGTTTATTTACAAATTATTACAGACCATAGCAAATGAATTGCAGTAATTGCAAAGAGAAAAATAAGAAGTTATTCTATAGAGAGCCTTCACACAGGCCCAACCTTCCAGCCTCACCCTTTTCGAGCTTCATAGCTTTACATAGCCTGGGTGCGGAAAGCTCCCAAAGGTCCTTGTGAGGGCCCTGGCCAATACCAGCACCCATCAATTGCCAAAGTTGAGATAGGTGCAGTGTAGAATTACCTGCCTCAGTGTGTCAAAGTTCAGAGGGAACTTGAGGTCCCTAAGCAATGCTCACACTGAGGGGGAGGAACCTAAAGGTCTAAGAGTAGTGTGAGGTGCAGGAAGGAGTAGTTAAAAAGAGTTAAGTTTGAAAATGAGTTTTGAAATAACATGACTTTAGAGAATAATATAAAGATCTTTTATATAAAATTAGTTTGAAAAGGAAGCAGTAGAATTGTCACAACTCAACAAGTATGCAGAATTCAAGAAAACAAACAAAAATAGGGAAAAGGGATTGGGACAAGTAATGGTAGTAGCATCTTTGCAGTAATTAATCCTTAGCACAAAGTTACAGAGTATGATATGCCAAGAGTTTATCTTATATTATAGATACAAGTCTGAGAATACTAAGTATTATAGATGCATTAGAAGCCAGACAATTGATAAAGAAACATACATAAATAGATGCTAGGTATGCAGAAAGAAGCAGTAAAAGATCACATAGTCCATAATGAATCATAGAGAGGAAACAAGAGTCATGATAGGCTAGAAGAAGAAGAGAGATCACAGGGAGAGTAGGCATACTAGTTACATGGTAGGCAATAGAACCATAAGTAAAAGCACAAATACAACAAGAATCTTAACCAAAATTGAAACATATTGTTTTAGGATTTTGTAAACTTAAATTAGAACATACCAGTGTTAAGAGAGAGAGCAAAGCAGAAGAGAGCAAAGTAATAGCACTATTAGTCTTGGCTTGCAGCCGGCTAGTAATAGGCAAGAGTAGAGAGCAGCAAACAGAGCAAAGAGATAATGAAAGAAAGAGCACAAGAGAGTATAGAGCGCAGATGTCTGTGTGTGTTCGTGTTAGTCAAGAGTGTGTTTAGAGTCTGTGTAAAGAGAGAAGACATGGTATATATAGTTTGAAAAACGAGTAGTCACATAGGTAAAGGGTGCATAATTATGGAAATAACCAATTAGTATCAATTAAATTACTGGACTCATTCAATTAAAGAGTCAAGTTCAAAAGGAAAAGCAATCAATTCATAAGACTGATTTTGCTTCATTTGGGACAAGAAAATCACATAATACATAAATAAAGCTAAGTACATAGTATATAATTAAGGAAAGTTGAAATAACAGTACATTCTTAAAGTAAAACAGAGTATCAGTTTTGAAAATCAATTGAGGGGATCTCAGATTCAATTGCAATCACAGGGAATCCAAGAGACTTAAGGAAAACAATCACATTAATATGGAAAGAATTCAAAATTAGTACAGGATTACAGAGGGAATACACAATCATGTATTCAAGGAAAACATCACAATCCCGGGGAATTTTTTACACAGAAAGGCAGTATAAAATCAATAGGTAAACAATCAATAAGGTCTCAAATTACAAGGAATCCAGGGTTCAAAAATAATAAATCAGGAACCCTAACAAGCTGAAACCACAGAGAATCAAGGATTCAAATAGGAGCAACAGTGATGAATCGAATAAGTCACAGGCAAGAGGTCAGAAACCCTCGTAGTAAAATATGTGAAATTAAGGACTCTCATGAACTCAGTAATAACTAAAGAAAATAACAAGGAAAACATGATACGAGCAGAGATTAGAAACTCTAATGAACAAAACACAATACAGTCAAAGAAAACCTGAAGCATTCATGGGAAATAGGGATACCATAATATTCAAGGCAACAAGGAATCACGAAATACTCGTATAAACATAGTATAGGTAGCTAAATCGAAAGGAGAACTGTTTTGAAAATGGGTCGAGGAACCCTAGTTTTGAAGTTGTTTAAAAAGATGAGATTTTCCGGAGAATACAATAGAGAAACTTCATAATATTATAAATGTAAACCGGATCTTAAAAGAAAAAATCGAGATACAGAAGATTAGGGTTTTGTGGAACCCAGAGAAGAGGGAAAACCTCATGAACGACATAGATTTAGGCAGGAGAGACTGTAACACTTACTCAAACGGCCGGGGAAAGGCCGGAAAATGGCATGAAGCCCAAAGGAGGTGAGTGGACCGCTCCAAGCTTGTCTGGGGAACTCAGGGTATCACTGAGCAGGTGAGAGGCAGGTAGATGACCAGGAGGTGATGGAGAACCAAGTTTCCGGTGAAAATCCACCGGAGAAGACGACCAGAGACCGTCGGAGAAGACGAAGTCAAGGAGACTTTTGGAGAGTCATAGAGAGAGATAGAGAGATAGAGAGATAGAGAGATAGAGAGAGGAACCGTCTCGAAGGAAAATGAGACGGAGGGGGGGGGGTTACGTGAGTTTAATTATGGTAAGGGGTATCTGGGCCGTTGATCTAATTTATTCAACGACTCAGATTAATTCGAAACTGGGCCGGGTATGGTTTAGGATCTGGGTTGGGTATTTTAATTGGGTTTGGGTTGGGTATTAATTAGGCTAGATTTTAAAATATAAGTGGCTAGATATTAAATACCCAAAAATAGATAAATAATTAAATAAACAACCAATAATTGTACAAAAAATAAAATTGAGTTTAAATAGATGAAATTACAGTAATTAAATAATATTAAGTGTAAAAAATGCATAAGTTTCGAATTAAAATAATACACAACGTTCAATTGGGCTATAATGCAAAATTATTGTAATTGAAATTAAATAAGACCCAATTGACTAATTCGTGTAATAATTAGATTTTAATAGATAAAAAATGATTATAAATTACATATTGAGCTGGGAAACAATTTTGAAATTATTTTAGAGCACAATTTATGAATTATAAAAATATACAATATTAAATAAATAAGGAAATAATTTATATAAAAATATGGAAAAATTAGAAAAAATACTCATTATTAGAAAGAGTGATTTTGAAAGCTTATCTACAAGTTTAAAAATAATTTGAGGAAAAATTGGGTATCAACATTGTCAGTGTGTTAAATATGACTTTCTCGATGGTGATTCGTCTTCTGCTAGTGTCTTTTCTGCATTAGCTTCTTCTTTGTCTCTAATGTTGTAAGCTTATGATTTTCAAGGTTCTTTTCCTGCAAAGTAAGTACCTTTTAAAAGTCTTAAGATACGTTTATTTTGCATTTTCATATCTCTGCAAGATAATAGTTTGGAGTGCTTAATGAAAGGTAAAGTTTCTTTATTTATTTTATTTTTCATTTTAATAAAACTTAATTTTATTTTTTGATAAAGAATTAGGTCAATTTTCTTTGATTTTCCATCTTGCTTTATCGTAATAAGTCAGTCATAATCTAATGTGGAGTGATGAGTGTCATTGTCACGATCCAAAATCCTAACCTATCGTGACGCCTAACCCATTACTAAGCAAGCCAACACTCACTTAACAACTACATATTTGAATTAAAACAAGATTCAAGAAGCTCAACAGTGGAAAAAATCTCATAGATAACTGGTAAAACAATTGTAACTCAACTACAATAATTTCGTAGTCCTGGTGTCACCAAGTACATGATCTACTAAGTGTCAACATAGTTTGAAACTCTAGTACAACCGTCTGAAAACATAGAAAAATACTAAAATAAAATAAAATGAAGGAGAGTCAATGTATGCGGGCATCATAGTAGCTATCTCGAAGTCTCCGAACATGTACTAGCACCACTCTAGCAATCATCGTGTCCAGATGTACCTAGATCTGCACACGAAGTGCATATTGTAGGATGAGTATAATCGACCCAATGTACTCAATAAGTAACAACACTAACCTTGGGTTGAAAGCAGTGACGAGCTCAGAACAACACTCAAATACCAATACCAATAACTGATAACCGTTTAGAAAATACAGGATAAACATAGAAACAGTAAATCAATGATATCATGTACAAGTCGTTCTTTTTTAGGAATTTAGGCATGCTTTCAAGTATAACAGCTTAAAACCCAACACGGATAAAGCAGGTCACTTACCAATTAGCATGAGGAAAGTACATCTCTATGCCTACATTTCTCGTATACACGTAAATCAACAGTATCACAGTAGATCTATCAATAGTATTTACACTTAACTGTATGGGTGCCTGGCATAACTGCCCATCATCAAGCACATATATTAAATATTATCCATGCGCCCATTGCTGGTATATCAGACTCCATAGGGGCAGATCCTGCCCAAGCTTTGATTATAATCACTTAGCCAATATTGAGGCGAGGTGCACGCCTCGCCTTAAGATAAATAACACTCATCCCAATATGGGCCTAGCGTACGAGACACCTCAAAATCAGTACCATACCGACTCTAAGGCCCAAACTCAGTCATTTACCGTTCAAGTCTCAGATGAACTCATCTCAAATATTCAATAAAACAGTTTTACCTTTAAGCGATATCAGTAACATGTGAGGAATCAAATAAGAAACACTGGGACAGAAATATCATACACGTATATAGTATCATGACTAAGAGACCATGTGTGCAAATAAGGTATATAACTCAGAAACAACAAGAATAACCCTATCAAGTCTGAAGCAATTAGCACATAGCCTACACATTATGTCTAACATGATACACAGTTCAAATAATCAAACAAGTAGATGGGACGGGGGACTAACATCATATGATAGCAACACAATCCCGGTATTAGCCTAAAGGCCTCCCCACACCATGAACAAACTGGTGCACACACTCACGCCTGTCACCAAGCACGTACGTCACCCTTATATCTTTCACACAACGTAGTCCTTAGGGTTAAATACCCTCAAATCCAAGTTTTGAAGTATTACATACCCCAAACTACACAAATCACAACACCAACAAGCCCTTACCACGCGTATAGGCCTCCAAACGACTCGATCTAGTCACAAACAACTCAATATAAACAAATAAAGTCGTAGGAAAAACTTCAAATAATAAAGTTTTGATCTTTATCAGAAATCAGAAAGTCAACCCCGGGCCAAGTGACGAGGGTAAAACACAACACAAAATTATTGCTCGCTAGTCAAAGATAGTATAGTTTTAATTATCGTCTCCACGGGATTGGATTTAAATAGTGTAGAATAATCTTCAGTTGATTACTATCCAGGAAAATTAACACTTGATTTGACGACTATTACTACAATTAACTACTAAAAATTAAGCAGGAAACATTTGATCACAAAAGATAGCAGATGAGTAACGAAGAAATATCACTGAGAGAAATAAGGGTATTTGACTAGATAGGTGCACGATAATTAACTCGGGATCCAATTCTAGAGTTAATTCACTTTATAATACTGTTGATTCACACGAATTCCATAGATAATTAGATTACCCTTGAAGTTAATGTTCCTCTTTCGTGTAAATGTTAATTTCAGTAACTAATCCAATTAAAGCACAGTAAACAATTGCAACAATAAATGATGGTTATGATCTAAAGGGTAGCTTCTCACGATTATTTCCTTATTTTCTAGTTCGATTAACAATTCAAGAGGCTCTTTTGATTACCTATGTGAATCACGAAGTTAAACTATAGCATAAGATGTAAAGCAATTCAAACTAATGCTCCTCTTTCGATTAAGCAAAATAAGAAATAAATCCTTAATACGAATTAAAACTCCATCAATTAATTCTAACAATTATAAAGAATCAAATCCCTAATCAAGTTATCAAAACACCATATTTGTCATCACCTGTCACGACCCAATTTACCCACCGAAAGGTATTGTGACGGCACCTAGTCTCTATGACTAGGTAAGCCTAATATTACGAGAATATATTAAGAAAAACAAAATAAATAAGGGAAATAAAGGCATAATATAAATAACAAAATGGTACCGCTCGGCTCATATACAAAAATATTCTCCCAATGACCCGGAATGTCACTTAGTCACAAGCTTATATAAACTACTGTAGCTCTAAACAAAAGTCTGAAAATTCATAAGAAAACTCTAGACGATGGAGAAGAAGGGGACTCTGAGGATTTTGTGTACATGGGCATAAATACCTTGAAGTCTCCTAGAAATCAGCAACACGTACTATCTTCGAGGCTGGATCTACACACGAAAATATGTGCAGGAAAGGGCATGAGTACACCACAATGGTACCCAATAAGTGCCAAGCCTAACCTCGGTCAAGTAGTGGCGAGGTCAGGTTAAGGCCCTACCAGAGTAAATATAATAAATTAAACAGTAAAAGAGATAAGTAAATTCTACGGTAAACAGTTAAAGAAACTTCTTGAAAACATAACAGTCAAAGGGAGCCCTCGGCTCAGAACAAGGTAAACACAAGGTGGAATCTCCCGGGATACTGTCCCATAGTTCCAAATGGAATGCAGTACAAGGGGATCTCTTGGAATACGTCTGTAGTCCCAAAATAAATATGCAGTGCTGGGGGATCTCTCGGAATACATCTGTAGTCCCAAAATAAATATGCAGACAGAGGGATCTCCCAGAATATGTCCGTAGTCCCAACTTAAATATGCAAGACAGGGGGATCTCCCGGAATACGTCCGTAGTCTCAATTTAAATATGCAACGCAAGAAAATGATAGGTATGACATCGAATTATACAAGTAATACTAATCACAGATAAGGAAAGTAGGGATTTAGCTAAGCATGACGCACAGAGTGTTAAATAAGCAATTAAAACACGTAAGCATGCTTTTTCTAATCTAAGCTAAACAATTTAACGTATGAGTGTAATTTCATAAGAGAAAAACAATTTATGATTTAAGGAGGAAAATGGAATATTTACAATAATAGTCCGTGTACGTACTCGTCACCTTACGTACACGGCGCTCACACATCAAATAACATCAAATATCCTAAGGGAAAGTCCCCACCACAAGGTAAGGCAAGCCACTTACCTCAACCGCTCAAATAAACTTGATATCACGCTCTTGCCACGAGTATCCGACTCCAATTGGCCCGAATCTATTCAAATTAATTGTACAATATGAATATAACTATAAGTAAATAATTCAACTAATTAATTTGAAGCTAAAACGCAAAATTAGGAAAATCTCCCAAAAAGTCTCCTCGTGCCCACGACTCGGAATCGGGTAAAAATTACAAATTATGAACACTCTCTCACTCACGAGTTCACTCGAACAAAAATCATCAAAATCCCATTCAAACCTCAGATTATTAATTGGAGAACCTTTTCCCCCTTTTCCAAACTTTTACCCTCAAATTCCTTAATTAGGCGAGGAAAACAACAATAGATTATTGTATTATGATCAAAATAGAGTTAGAATTCGTTACCCAACGGTTCTCCTTCAAAATCCTCCAGAAATCGTCTCCCGCCGAGCTCCAAATCGAATTTTGTGTTTTGAAATTTCAAACCCTCGAATTGCCTATATCTGCCTAGTGATTTCTGCATCTGCGCTCCTGGGGCTGCACCTGTGGAAGAATCAACGCATGTACGAAACACACTTAAACGGGTTGGGTCCGCACCTGCGACCCTTGGGCCGCATCTGCGACTCTGCTTTTGCGGACCACCAGCCGCACCTACGAGCCTAGCATGTCCTAGCCTTGTACGCACCTATGAACTCTCAAGCGCATCTGCGAGTCCGTACCTGCGGCCTCCCTCCGCAGGTGCGAAACACCAGAACCAGCAACACCAGATTTTTCCTAAGTCCAAATTCCTTCCCATTAAGCATCTGAAACACACCCGAGGCCCCTGAGACCTCAACCAAACCTGTCAACCAGTCCTATAACATCATTCGAACTTAGTCGAGCCTTGAAACCACATCGAATAACACCAAAAATATGAATTAAACATGGATTCAATCCTAAGGAGTCAAAAGTTGAACAAAAACTAAAACAAGACAAAGAGGCCTACATTGTTGACAACACAAATATTGTGCTACCACAAAAGCCATTGTGCGGCCGTGATCAAAACTATGCGGCCAGCAAGAAGGAGATTTAGAGACTTGTAATTTTGGCAATATGATGAGCGCGAACCGCACCAATATTGTGCGGTTGCAAAAGCGCATGTGAGGTCACAATCAAAATTATGTGGTCCGCGATGAACGAGAATCACAGAGTTGGCAACTTGGGCAAAATGAAGGAGTGTGGACCGCACCAAAATTGTTCGGTCGCAAGATGTCAAGCGCGTTCGCACACACAATTGTGCAGTACGCGATGATGAAGGTTTAGGGAGTTGTCTCAAGAAAAAAAACAAACAAGTGCGGACCGCGTCACTTTTATGCGGTTGCATAATCATCAGCGCGGCCGCAATTAGAATTGTGCGGTCCACAAAGGTGCAGCTTGAGCTAGAATCAAAAGTGAAGAATGTGGACCGCACCAAAATTATGCGGCCGCAAAAGCAAGAGTGCGGCCGCACAACCTTCGCATGGGCATTTTTGTCAGATATTTTCAGCTTAGTGTAAATAGAACTTTTTATCATTTTTAGGTTATGTTATGTTTTGGGAGAGCACTTGAGACAGCTACTTTTACAATTTTTTAAATTTTTTACTAAATTCACTTCTAAACATTATGTGATGATCCAAAGGGTCATCTTATTAATTAAGACTCCATTCCAGGCTCCTGGGTTTTCAAAAGACTAATTTTAATTTTTCTCAATTTGCGTAGCAGTCCGGGTGTGAATCCAGAAAGCTTTTATGTGAAAATACGAGAAAATAGAAATTTCTAGAGTTAAAATTTGGTTTTAGTTGACTTTTGTCAAAATTTTGAGTAAACGGACCCGGATCTATGTTCCGACGATCCTGGAGTTTCGCAATAAAATATGGGACTTGGTTGTATGCCTGGAATTGAATTCCAAGGCCCCTAGCCTTAGAAAACAACTTTTGAAGAAAATTGTTCTGCTGGTTAATTCAAGAAATAAAGAAGTAATATAATATGAGAAATTTATGATATCGGGCATGTATTTTGGTTCCGTAGCCTCGAAACAAGTTCGTTATGTTATGTAAGTCCTATATGTGAAGTTTCATGAGAATCAGAGTTGATTTGATGTAATTCGGACATCCGATTGAAAAGTTAGAAAAATTAAGTGTTCTTGAGAAAATCATGAGTTTTGAGATTAAATATGTAGATTTGATGCTATGTTGATGATTTGATCGCACGAGAAAGTCTGTATGATATTTTTAGACTTGCGTGCATATTTGGTTTGAAGCCCCAAGGGCTTGAGTGAGTTTCGAATAAGATTAGGCAATGTTGCGCTTGTTTTTTATGCTTCATCGTCGTTTCTTCAGGCATAAAATGACACCACACTAACAAAATGAACTCCAAATTTAGTTTTATTGAACCATTAGATCCGTATCGTAATTATGGATCCATAGGAAAAAGAATCATCGAATTTGGACATCGTATGAAGAAGTTATGCCCATTTTAGTGTCGGAAAAATACTGCTGGTGCCGGATGTCGCAAATGCGAATTCCGGGTCGCCAATGCGACATCCGCAGCCTATTAAATGAGATTTTTGACGGTATTTTCACCCATTCTTTAATTCTGTCAAATCCTAAACCTCCATAGGTGATTTTTCAAAGACCCAAATTTCTCCAAATCATTGGTAAGTGATCTTTAGCTAATTCCTTTCATTCCTAAACAACTTTTAACAAGATTTCAACAAAAAATCTAGAGTTTCCATGATAAAAATTGGAATTTTTGGGTAGAACTTAGGAATTTCAAATTTTGGGGAATTGAGATCGAATTCCAATACTAATTTCATATTCGGGCTCGGGGGATATTGGGTAAACGTGGTTTCGTCCGAACCTCGAGTTTAGACCAAGCGGGTCCGGGGTCGATTTTTTAATTTGAATGGGAAAACATAGGAGAACCATTGTTTTTCTATAAAATTGATTCTTTTAGGCTATGATTGATAACATTGAACCAATTGTGATTAGATTCGAGCGAATTAAAAGCAAATTCTAAAGGAAAGGCAGTGCTAGAACAGTGAATTGCTTGCGAGATCGAGGTAAGTGCTTGGTTTAACCTTGACTTGAGGGAATAGGAATCCCCACTTATTTGATATGTGAATTGCATGTGTGTGGTGTATAGGTGAGGTGATGAGTATCTATGCACCGTCAAATTGTATGTTAAACATGATCCATGTTCCGTTTCTAACTTAATTGATTCTGGTCTTGATTGTTCTATGTCCATTATTATTTTTATGGCTACTTGGTGTCGCGACCCAAATTCCCAATCTTAGTGATCGTGATGGCGCCTAACACCACACTTTCTAGGCAAGCCAATGTTAGAAGTCGATTAACTAATTTTCCTTAATTAATTACTTCAGCATAAATAATTTAATTTAAATGAACTTAATTAAATTAATTCCCAACAACCATAAAATAAAATAAAAAAATGACCAAAGAAATGAAACGAACCACGAACTAATTATAATAACAACTCTAAGACTACCCCAAGGTCTGGTGTCACAATCCACGAACTACTAAAGAATGCTACAAATAATGGCTGAAAGAAATAGTGTAACTGTTCTGAATATAATAAAACAGTGTAAATAATAATGAGAGAAGACTCTCGAAATCTACGAACGCCGGCAGATGTACCTCGTGTCTCCAAACGAATCAGGTGGTCGCCCTGGAATCCTCTATTGCTGACTAGTACCTGGATTTGTGCAAAAAAGCACAGAGTGTAGTATCAGTACAACCGACCCCATGTACTGAGTAAGTGTCGAGCCTAACCTCGGCGAAGTAATGACGAGGCTAAGTCGGGCTTCAACAATATAATTGATAACAACAATAAATAATAAATCCAAAAAGAAATCTAAACAAATAGATAAATAAGTGCTGCAACAAAATAAAATAGCTCAACGATAACCAATTCTCAAATAACTCTTCAAGGTTCCAAACTTTGACTTTGAATAAAAATAGTACTGGAATATTTAAAGAGTTGTAAAATAGACAATTTGACTTTTCAAAAACATTATTTTCTTTTTCTTTAAGAATCAGTAAAATATAAATGTCCTCCCTTATCGCTCCTTGTTGCGGCGTGCAACCCGCTCCCACCTGTCCTCTCTTATTGCTCCTCCCTAAAATATCACCCTTATTACTACTGTTGCGGCGTGCAACCCTATCCCACCTGTCCACCTTTATCACTCCTTGTTGCGGCGTGCAACCTGCTCCAACCAGACATATCATATTAATTTATTCATAATTTTAACAATTCAGGCCAAACCTTTCACAATATTTTTGTCTCAGCAATTGTAAATAATAAACTGCATTTTTCTCATAACTTCATCAATAACCTCTCAACCATGAAGCCAACAGAAATATAAAAAATATATACATTTATTTCATAAAAACAACACCAAGCCTCTCAACCATGTTTATATCACAAGGAACCCAGCTCAAACAACCAATACTCTTTCCAAATAGTCACAACAATGTCCAACGACAAATCAACAAGGCCAAATAGTCATAGAAACAATAATGCACATATAACAATTAAGACGATAATCAAATAAATGGGCAACAGGAAAGGGGATCATGTTTAACAACCATTTTGGGTGGTGCATAGATACTCGTCACCACACCTATACACTACGCCCATGCATTTCACATAACAAACAAGTGGGGAGTCCTATTCCCTCAAGCCAAAGTTAGACCAAACACTTACCTCAATATCGCAGGCCACTCACTGTTCAATTATTGCTTTTCCTTTTGAATTCACCTCTAACTTGTTCGAATCTAATCAAAATTAACTTAATATCATTAACTAATGTAAAGGAACTAGCTTTATTGAAAAATATAATTTTTCCGAAGTTTTCTCAAAAAAAGTAAAAACCCGAACTCGGGCCCGCTTAGTCTAAACTCGGGGTTCGGACCAAATTACGTTTACCCATTCACCCACGAACCCAAATATGCCATTAGTTTTGAAATCTGACTTTAATTTGATATAAAAATTCAATTTTTACAAAACTCCTTAATTTTACCCAAATCCTAGATTTTTACCATGAAAATTCTTTGTTTTTGCTTTAAAAGCGATGCAAAATAGTAAGGAATTGAAAGAACAAGGTTTGGAATTAATTACCTATGACTTGGGGATGAAGATTGTTGAAGAAAAATCATTTTTAGGGCTGGAACTTCGAAAATTTGGAGAAGAAAGGGTTCTTCCTGTTTTTAACAGGTATTTATATTAGCTGGGCTGGGCAATTGTGCGAACATGGATAAAGAGATGCGATCGCACAGGGTAAGGAAACATTGTGAAGTGAGTTCACATAGGGAGGGGTGCGATCGAACAGGGTATTGGATTTTCCTCCCCCAGGCCAAAATTTTGCTCAGTGCGTTTGCATTGTATGGCCTGCGTTCGAACAGTAGGGTCCAGGCTGTGCTTCGCGATCGCACCCTTAGTTGTGCATTCGCACATTGTTCCAAACAGGCCTCCAACTTTACTCTGTGCGATCGCGGACTTTCCTATGCAATCGCACAGGACAAAATACCAGGACACCAGAAAAATAAAACCAGCAGTTCTTTTAAGTGCAAAAATATCCCGTGGCCTACCCGAAACTCACCCGATCCCTCGGGGCTCCAAACAAATCATGCACTCAAGTCTAAAAACATCATACGGACTTGCTCGTGCGATAAAATCATGAAAATAACATGTAAATTTCTGAATTAAACCTCAAAACTCATCATTTTCAACAAGAACTCTTAAAGTTCATAATTTCTCAACCGGATGTCCGAATCATGGCAAACGAACTCTGTTTTTCACCAAATTTCACAGTTAACCTTTAAATATCATAACAAAGTTGTACCGGGCTCCATAACCAAAATACGGACCCGATACCAATGATTTTTAGCATTATTTCTTTTCTTTAATTCATGAACATTACAGCAAAATAATTTCTTTCAAAAATTGATTTCTAAGGCTTGGGACCTCGGATTCCATTTCCGGGCATACGCCCGAGTCCCATATTTTACTGCGGATCTCTCGGGATCGTCGGAACGGATCCGGGTCCGTTTACTCAAAATGTTGACCAAATTCAACTTTTATCAAATTTAAATTCTAAAAATTACTATTTCTCATATTTTCACACAAAAGCTTTCCGGTTTCACGTCTGGACTGCACACGCAAATCGAGGTATTTAATTTTAGTCCGTTTATGGCTATTAAGCATGTAACAGAGTCTAATTTTATAAAATGACCCCTTGGGTCATCACAATCTCCACCTCTAAAACACACGTTCGTCCTCGAACGGACATAGAAAATTACCCGAAGTGGCGAACAAGTGTGGGTATCTACTCTGCATGTCCGACTCAGACTCTCAAGTAGCTGCCTCAACGGGCTGGCCTCTCCACTATACTCGAACTGAAAGAAAACTCTTAGATCTCAATTGGCGAACATGCCGATCTAAAATAGCTATCGGCTCCTCCTAATAAGTTAAGTCTTTGTCCAATTGGACAGAGCTGAAATCTAACACGTGGGACGGGTCACCATGATATTTCCGAAGCATAGACACATGGAATACCGGATGAACTGAGGATAACCCTGGAGGCAATGCAAGTCTGTAAGCTACCTCCCCTACCTTATCAAGAATCTCAAACGACCCGATATACCTAGGGCTCAACTTGCCCTTCTTCCCAAACCTCATAACACCCTTCATGGGCGACACACGAAGCAATACTCTCTCTCCAACCATGAATGCTACATCACGAACCTTACGATCGGCATAACTCTTTTGCCTAGACTGAGCTGCACGAAGTCTCTCCTGAATAATCTTGACCTTATCTAAGGCCTCCTGAACCAAGTCGGTACCCAATAACCGAGCCTCTCCTGGCTCGAACCATCCAACTGGCGATCTGCACCGTCTACCATATAATGCCTCATAAGGAGCCATCTGAATGCTCGATTGATAACTATTATTATAAGCAAACTCCACTAATGGCAAGAATTGATCCCATGAACTTCCAAAATCAATAACACAAGCGCGGATCATGTCCTCCAATATCTGAATGGTACGCTCGGACTGCCCGTCAGTCTGAGGGTGAAATGTTGTACTCAACTCCACTCGGGTACCCAACTCTCGCTGAACTGCCCCCCAAAAATGCGAAGTAAACTGCGTACCCCGATAAGAAATGATAGACACGGGCACCCCATGAAGGAAAACAATCTCCCGAATATACAACTCAGCCAACCGCTCTGAAGTATAAGTACTAGCCACTGGAATAAAGTGTGCTGACTTAGTCAGCCTATCCACAATAACCCAAACTGCATCGAATTTCCTCTGAGTCCGTGGGAGTCCAACAACGAAGTCCATAGTGATACGCTCCCACTTCCACTCAAGAATCTCTATCTACTGAAGCAAACCACCAGGTCTCTGATGCTCATATTTTACCTACTAACAATTTAAGCAACGAGCCACATAAGCCACAATGTCCTTTTTCATCCTTGTCCACCAATAATGTTGTTTCAAGTCTTGGTACATTTTTGCTGCACGTGGGTGAATAGAATACTTGGAGTTGTGAGCCTCCTCAAGGATCAATTCATGGAGGCCATCAACATTAGGCACACACAACCTACCTTGCATCCTCAAAACGCCATCATATCCAACCGTAACCTGCTTGGCATCCCCGTGCCGAACCGTGTCCCTAAGGACCGCCAAATGTGGGTCATCATCCTGCCGCTCTCGGATACGATCAATTAGAGAAGACCGAGCGACAGTACAAGCTAGGACACTGCTGGGAGAAATAACCAACCTCACAAACTGATTAGCCAAAGTCTGAATGTCTGAAGCCAACGGTCTCTTGCCAACTGGGATATACGCAAGACTGCCCATACTCACCGCCTTTCTACTCAATGCATCGGCCACTACATTGGCCTTCCCCGGGTGATACAATATAGTGACATCATAATCTTTTAACAACTCTAACCACCTCCGCTGCCTCAAATTTAGATCTTTCTGCTTGAATAAGTACTGGAGGCTGCGATGGTCAGTAAAAATCTCACACGGCACGCCATAAAGATAATGCCTCTAAATTTTTAAAGCATGTACAATAGCTGCCAACTCTAAATCATGAACATGGTAATTCTTCTCATGGACTTTCAACTGACGAGACGCATACGCAATCACCCTGCCATCCTGCATCAACACTGATCCAAGGCCAACTCGAGAAGCATCACAATACACAATGAAAGAACCCGAATCTCATGGTAACACCAACACTGGTGCTGAAGTCAAGGTTGTCTTGAGCTTCTGAAAGCTCGCCTAGCACTCATCTGACCATGTAAATGGGGCACTTTTCTGGGTCAATTTAGTCATTAGGGCTGCTATGGATGAAAACCCCTCAACAAAACGACGGTAGTAACCGGCCAAACTCAAGAAACTCCTAATCTCCATGGCTGTGGTTGGTCTGGGCCAGTACTTGACTGCCTCTACCTTTTTACGATCAACCTGAATACCCTCAGCTGATACGATGTGACCCAAAAAGTCTACTGAATCTAACCAGAACTCACATTTAGAAAACTTGGCATACAACTGATTATCCCTCAAAGTCTGGAGTGCTATACGGAGATGCTGCTCATGCTCTACCCGACTGCGGGAGTATATAAGAATGTCATCAATGAACACGATTACAAAAGAGTCCAGATGTGGCTTGAAAACCCGATTCATTAAGTCCATAAAGGTCGGTGGAGAATTAGTCAGCCCAAAAGACATAACCAAAAATTCATAGTGCCAATACCTCGTACGAAAGGTTGTCTTAGGGATATCGGACGCCCTAATCTTCAGCTGATGGTAGCCTGACCTCAAATCAATTTTCGAAAACACTCTAGCACCCTGAAGCTGATCAAATAGGTCATCAATCCTCGGCAATGGATATTTATTCTTGATAGTAACTTTATTCAGTTGCCTGTAGTCTATGCACATTCTCATTGACCCATCTTTCTTATTTACAAACAAAACCGGTGCACCCCAAGGCGAGACACTAGGTCTTATAAAACCCTTATCTAACAAGTCTTGCAACTGTTCTTTCAACTCTTTCATTTCTGGTGGGGCCATCCGATATGGAGGAATTGAAATGGGCTGAGTGCCCGGAGCCACATCAATACAGAAATCAATATCCCTGTCGGGCGGCATACCCAACAGGTCTGCACGAAATACCTCAGGAAATTCACGCACGATAGGAGCTGACTCTATAGAAGAAACCTCAGCATCAGAATCACGAATATGAGCCAAATAAGCCAAACACCCTTTCTCCACCATGCGACGAGCCTTGGCATATGAAATTACCCGGCTGGGAGGACGACTAGGAGTCCCTTTCCATTCTAATCAAGGCAACCCCGATAAGGCTAAAGTAACCGTCTTGGCGTGACAGTCTAAAATGGCATAATAGGGAGACAACCAATCCATGCCCAATATAATATCAAAGTCAACCATGTCTAGAAGTAAAAGATCAACACTAGTTTGCAAACCTTTAATGACTACCACGCACGAACGATACACTCGATCTACCAAAATAGCATCCCCCACCGGTGTAGACACATAAACAGGAACACTCAAGGGATCACGAGGCACATTCAAATATTAGGCAAAATAGGAGGAAACATACGAATAATTAGACTCCGGATCAAACAAAACGAAAGCAGCTCTATCACAAACTGAGATGATACCTGTAATAACAGCGTCAGAGGATTCTGCCTCAGGCCTAGCTGGAAAAGCATATAGTCGGGGTGGAGCCCCACCACCCTGAACCACACATGTGGGAGGACTTCCACCTATAGCATACTGACCTCCACCTCTAGCTATTTGTCCTCCAACTCTAACATTCTGGCCTCTACCTCTTACTACCTGACCCCTACCCCTTGCTGGCTGGGCAGGTGGTACTGCAGCTGGTGCTGGAACTATAGCACGATAACCCTGGTACTGATCCTGACTACTCAGAAATCTCGGACAAGCTCTCCGAACATGCCCATATTCACAACACTCAAAACATCTACGAACCGTCTGACCACGATAATAACTTTGCAGAGGAGGTGCTCTAATAGGAGCTGAAGGAGCACTGTAGACTGGCCGAGCAGAAGGAGGTACATAAGAACCACAACCCCCTGAAGTACCATGTGAAACCTGCAGTGCTGAATGGAATGGCCTGGATAAATGGTCTCTGCTAAATGAAGTCCCACCTCCAGATGAGGCACCACTGAAAACATCGGAATGGCGAGGTCTCTTGTCTGACCCCTGACCTCCCATCCCAAGAACTGACTCAACTCTCCTAGCTATATTAGCTGCATCCTGAAGAGAAATCTCGAACCCTGTTTTGTTGGCCATCTGCAACCTGATGGGCTGAGCAAGGCCATCAATAAATCGTCTGACCCTTTCCCTCTCTATAGGCAATATAAGAATAGCATGTCTAGCCATATCCACAAAACGAGTCTCGTACTGAGTCACAGTCATGTTGCCATGTTGTAGTCGCTCAAACTGACGACGCTTATCCTCTCGAGTAGTGACAGGTTAGAATTTATCCAAAAAGAGATGAGAAAACGGATCCCAAGTCAGAGCAGGTGATCCAACTGGCCTAGTCAACAAATAATCCCTCCACCATTGCTTGGCGGAACCAGTCATCTGAAAAGCCACAAAATCGACCCCATTGGTCTCAGAAATACCCATATTACGCAACTCCTCATGAAAACTATCCAGATATTCCTAAGGGAAATAACCACATCTTTCTCTTGTTTGAACGTTGTAGCTACCTTTTCATTAATAGGAGCAAGGCTTTTACAATGATTAATCCATGGTGCATAAAATGCAACTAATACATCCTTGGTCTCATCCAACACAATTTCATCAAAGTTATCTGGAGATAGCACCACAACGCTTGACGGGATCGAGGCAATCTTCACATTAGCCCCTCCTTCCCTGTTCACAAACTCGCCAAGGGCTTCAGCAATTCGTCCACCTTCATATTTTTTTGGCTCTAGTGATCCCTTTGGAAACCATTGGATAGTGGGGTACCCTAGAACCCCATATTTCCTGCAAACACTCTTATGTTCATCACAGTCAACCTTTCCGATCAAAACAGATTTCGCCTTCTTGAAACTTGCACCAAGCTTTTCATATTCGGGAGCAAGCTTTTTACAGTGGCCACACCAAAGAGTGTAGAACTCAACTAGAGCGGCGCGATCTTGACCGATCTCCTTCTCAAAGTTTTCTTCGGTCAAAACGACGACATCTTCGACCAACACTGAAGAGAACGAAAAAAAGAGCTAAACTTGCTAATGTATTATAGATCCGTGATCTCCCCTTTTTTTTCTACTAGCTTCAAAAGCTCCTTCTCTTCTTCTTTGTGAGTTTTTCGAAAGCTAGGGAAAGAAACAATAATGTCAAATCGCCCCTTTAGGTATTTATATAAAAACCTTTTGATACGTGTATTTTTTTTTTTAATTAATAATTCAACAAAACAATTTCTTTCTAAAATTGATATCTAGGGCTTGGGACCTCGGAATTCATTTCCGGGCATACACCCAAGTCCCATATTTGACTACGGACCTCCCGAGATCGTCGGAACACAGATCTAGGTATGTTTGCGCAAAATGGTGACCAAAGTCAATCATAGTCAAATTTTAACTCTAGAAATTACTATTTCTCATATTTTCACATAAAATCTTTCTGATTTCACGCTCGGACTGTGCACGCAAATTGAGGTAGTTAAATTAAATCTTTTTATGGCTAATAAGCCTAGAATTAGGTCTAATTTCATAAAATGACCCCTTGGGTCATCACAATCTCCACCTCTAAAACAAACGTTCTTCCTCGAACAGACATAGAAAATTACCTGAATTGGCAAACAAGTGTGGATATCTACTCTGCATGTCCGACTCGGACTCCCAAGTAGCTGCCTTAACGGGCTGGCCTTTCCACTGCACTCGGACTGAAGGATAACTCTTAGACCTCAACTGACGAACCTGCCGGTCTAAAATGGCTACCGGCTCCTCCTCGTAAGTTAAGTATTTGTCCAATTGGACCGAGCTGAAATATAACACGTGGGACGGGTCACCACGATATTTCCGGAGCATAGACACATGGAATACCGGATGAACTGAGGATAAGACAACGCAAGTCTATAAGCTACCTCCCCCACTCTATCAAGTATCTCTAACGGCCCGATATACCTAGGGCTCAACTTATCCTTCTTTCCAAACCTCGTAACACCCTTCATGGGCGATACACGAAGCAATACTCTCTCTCCAACCATGAACGCCAAATCACGAGCCTTACAATCGTCATAACTCTTTTTCCTAGACTGAGTTGCACGAAGTCTCTCCTGAATAATCTTGACCTTATCTAAGGCCTCCTGCACTAAGTCTGTACCCAGTAACCGAGCCTCTCCCGGCTCAAACCATTCAACTGGCGATCTGCACCGTCTACCATATAATGCCTCATAAGGAGCCATCTGAATTCTCGATTGATAGCTATTATTATAAGCAAACTCCGCTAACGGCAAGAACCGATCCCAAGAACCTCCAAAGTCAATAACACAAGCGCGGAACATATACTCCAAAATCTGAATAGTACGCTCGGATTGCCCGTCAGTCTGAGGATGATATGTTGTGCTCAACTCCACTCGGGTACCCAACTCACGCTGAACTGCCCTCCAAAAGTGCGAAGTAACCTACGTACCCCGATCAGAAATGATAGACACGGGCACACCATGAAGGCGAACAATCTCCCGAATATATAACTCAGCCAACTGCTCCGAAGTATAAGTACTACCCACAGGAATGAAATGTGCTGATTTAGCCAGCCTATCCTTAATAACCCAAACTGCGTCAAATTTCCTCTGAGTCCTTGGGAGTCCAACAACGAAGTCCATAGTGATACGCTCCCACTTCCACTCAGGAATCTCTATCTACTGAAGCAACCCACCGGGTCTCTGATGCTCATATTTTACATGCTGACAATTTAAGCAACGAGCCACATACGCAACAATGTCCTTTTTCATCCTTCTCCACCAATAATGTGCCTCAAATCTTGGTACATTTTGGCTGCCCCTGGGTGAATCGAATACTTAGAACTGTGAGCCTACTCAAGGATCAACTCACGAAGTCCATCAACATTAGGCACATATATACGACCATGCATCCTCAAAACACCATCCTCTCCAACTGAAACCTGCTTGGCACCACCGCGCCGAACTGTGTCCCTAAGAACCATCAAATGCGGGTCATCATCCTATCGCTCTCGGATACGCTCAATTAAAGAAGACCGAGCGAATGTACAAGCTAGAACACTGTTGGGCAAAATATCCAACCTCACGAACTGATTAGCTAACGTCTGAATGTCTGAAGGTAACGCTCTCTAACCGACTGGAATATACGCAAGGTTGCCCATACTCACCGCCTTTATACTCAATGCATCGGCTATCACGTTAGCCTTCCCTGGGTGATATAATATGGTGACATCATAATCCTTCAGTAACTCTAACCATCTCTGATGCCTCAAATTTTGATCCTTCTGCTTAAATAAGTACTGGAGACTGCGATGGTCAGTGAAAACCTCACACCGCATGCCATAAAGGTAGTGCCTCCAAATCTTCAATGCATGAACAATGGCTGCCAACTCCAAGTCATGAACATGATAATTCTTCTCATGGACTTTCAGCTGCCGAGACGCATATGTTATCACTCGGCCCTCCTACATCAATATTGCGCCAAGTCCAATTCGAGATGCATCACAATACACCGGGAAAGAACCTGAACCTGATGGTAACACCAACACTGGTGCTGAAGTCAAGGCTGTCTTGAGCTTCTGAAAGCTCGCCTCACACGAGTCCGACCATTTGAATGGAACACCCTTTAGGCTCAATATGATCTTAATAGTTATTCATAGTCAATTACAGAATCATCAAGTAGCTTCACGTTAACAATAATCTCCTTTCAAACCTTCACAATACTGATAACGAGATACGATGCTTGAAGACCTCGTAATTATATACCCGAATTAACGTGTCTCATTTAACGCCACATGGGCGGGCACCTACCTTGTAGGTTAAAGCTCAATAATTATAGCACGAATTTGGCAAATTATGCACAAATAATTTTTATACAAATATTTTCGAATAAACCTAACATGCATGACTCCCTATTAGTACTATAGTACAAACTTCTAATTTCACAAGGGAGAATTTAAACACAAGAATTTTTCATCATAAGGATCTCGTCCTTACATAACTTCTACCGTGGATCGTAGCCCGATTTAAACACATCAAATCATATTAAAATGTGAGGATCTCGCCCTCAATTCTGAATCACAAGTAATTTGCATATTGTGCCAATCGAAACATTCCATTTTCTTCTTTTAAATATTTTTCGTTAAACAAAATTACAACATGTAATGATAGATATATATATCTCCATAGAATTTCTCAATACAAGTATTCACATAAGTAGATTTTAGAGTTACGAAGCTCACCCGAGAGTGGAGCATATTAGGAGGACTTTTCTAGATACTCATGACCGAATCAAGTTAAGAAAATTATCACTTTATAATAAATAGAGATTATTCTTTTAATGGAACCGTTTGATAAAACGACCGCAGTCATACCATAGTAAATATATCAATAGGCTGGGTCTCCACCTCTAGGAATCTGACCTCCACCTTCGACATTCCGACCCATTTTTCCCTAGTTGGTCATGTAAGTTGAGTTGTAACTGCAATGGGGCACGTAGCCTGAGTGCTATGATGAAATGATTTGCCTGATCATACCGATTTTATACCAAATAAGTTGGAATAACCGTTGTAGGAATCTCGTAGCGGTGGTGCATTAAAAGAACTCATTGAAGCACCCCTAGTAATCAAATATACGGACTGCGCTGGTCGGTTGCCCGAGCCCCTGCCGAAATAATTTGTTGTTACAAAGAAAAATCCACTGAATCTTTTAGAACCTCGAGACCTCTTAGTCTCCTTAGCTTCATCTTTTCCTTATCCCGGACACATTCTAACATCTAAGCAATTTCTACCACTAGCCGAAATGAAGTATCAACTTGCCCTGAGTCGTACAGAATTTTTTTACAATCATAATCGAGTCCTTTAATGAGTCCGGGGACTCGCCCTCTGGATATATGAACTGAAGTAGGAGAATGACGGGCTAACTTACCAAACCTGATGGCATGTCCTGACACCGTCATGGTGACCTGATGCAACCGTTCAAACCCTATGCGCCACGCATTATGGAGAGTCCGAGAAACAAACTCTTTCAATAAAATTTATGAGAACTGAGTCAAGTCGTTGGTGTTGCATTGGCTGGTCATCCTCTTCATAGGCTTGCTGCAAATACCGGCGGCCTATTTCTTCTTTTACTATGCTGACTCAATATTGCTGAGCTACCCCATTTTTTCATATGCTCTTTGTTATTCTTTGGGGTAACTCTTATCCTTATTGATGCACTATGATCCCAAAGGTAAGGCTCTATACAGATAATTCTTGGCACGAACCATATAGTCTAGAAGCTCGTCAACCACTGTACTCTCTCTGGAGCACCCCAAAATCCGCATCCGTGACGTCCACACTGAGTAGACCTTCTATAGATTTAAAGTTGGCTATATAACTCCTTTGGTACTAAGGTATAGGGTTATTAAGGAGGCAGACATATCGCAAGTCCCAGCTTTATCTCTTGCAAAATATCAAGCCTTATACATTCCAAGACAACCGATATAACACATGACCCCCCAATCTGTTCCTTGACGGTGGACTTCCCCACTTGGCACGAAGTCACAGGTCACAATGTTTGATAATACACAATGTTAAACTCCACAGCTCATATAAATCAACCAGATGCCAAGGTCCGTTACAACTCGATCCCACCTGTCCACCCTTATCACTCCTTGTTGCGGCGTGCAACTCGATCCCACCATACATATCATATCAATTTGTTTATAAATTTCACAATTCAAGCGAAGCCTTCCACAATATTTTTGTCTCAACAATTATAAATAAAAAAACTGTATTTTTCTCAAACACTTCATCAATATCCTCCTGACAAGGAAACCAACAGGAGCATAAATATGTATCTCGTAAAACAATGTCAAACTGCTAAACCTTTATGTACCACAAGGAAACCAAGTAAACAACCAATACTCATCCAAAAATAATTACAACAAGGCTTAACAACAAAGTAACAAGGCCAATAATCATAGAAACAATAATGAGCATAAAACAATTGAGACATGAATCAATAAAATTGGAAACGGGAAAGGGATCATGTTTAACAGACAATTTGGTGGTGCATAGATACTCGTCACCTCACCTATACACCGCACACATGCAAATTCACATAGCAAATAAGTTAGGGGTTGTAACGACCCGACCGACGGTTTTAAGCTCTAGCGCGTCGTTTAGCGGTTGGAAGTCATGAACAACTTCATTTCAGGTATTGTGACTTGTGTGTATGGTCGGAGTTGGAATTCAGGAAGTTCGGAGTTAGATTGGAGGGAAAATTCTTATTTCGGTAGTCTTAAGTTTGAGAAATTGATTAAGATTGAAATTTTGAGCAAACGACCTCGGAATCAGAATCCGAAGGCTCCAGCAGGTTCGTATGATGATTTCGGACTTGGGCATATGTCCATATCGAGTTTTGGATAACCCAGGAGCGTTTCGGCATATATTGTGGAAATCAACATTTTAGAAGAAATTTCCTAAGTTTGGGTTGGAAGGCATTTCAGAGATATTGATGTTCGTTTGGGATCTGAGTCTGGGAATAGCTTCGTATGGTGATTCTGGAGATGGGAGCGCGATTGGAAGTGAATTCGGATGTCCGTAGGTTAATTTGAAGTCATTTGGCTAAAGTTAGAAATTTGAAGGTTTTTGAAGAAACCGACTGGAAGTGGAAATTTTGATATCGGGGTCGTAATGCGATTTCGGAAGTTGGAGAAGGTCCGTAATGTTGAATATGACTTGTGTGTAAAATTTGGGGTCAATCGGAGGTGATTTGACGGGTTTCGGCATCGGAAGTGGAAGTTTGAAATTTCAAAGTGCATAAAGTTTAATTTTAGCAAGATTTGTAATTTTGGCGTTGTTTAATGTGATTTTAAGCCTCGAGCAAGTCCGTGTCAGGTTATGGGATTGAGTCGTGTGTTTTGAAGGGGTCCCGAGGGCCTCGGGTGTGTTTTCGGTGTGGTTCCGGGTTATTTCCAAGTGTTTGTGCTGCTGTTTTTCTGGTGTTCTGAGAGTTTAGTGCGATCGCAGCCATGCTTGTGCGATCGCGGAGTAGAATTTTTGGGAGCTGGGATATGGCCTATGCGATTGCAGGAGGGGCAATGCGGGGGAGAAGGCTGGAGGTTGGCCTGTGCGATCGCAGGTGTTGTTGTGCGATCGCACAAGGGTGCGCTTGGAGCTGGGGCTTGGCCTGTGCGACCGCAAGGCTTGAGATGCGATCGCGGAGTGAGCTGGAGAGTGGCATGTGCTATCGCAGACATGTTTGTGCGATCGCATAGCTGTTAGTTCTGGGCAGTGTTTAATTTAAGACGGGTTTTTGGCATTTCTTCTCTCATTTTCAATTGCTATGGGAGATTTTGGAGGATTTCAAAGGGGGATTTTCTTCAAGCATCAAGAGGTAAGATGTCTCTACTTATTTCAAATTAAATACAAGATTATTACATTAATTCGATATAAGAAATTGAGGAAAATTTGGGAATTTTTGAAGGAAACCTAGAATTTGATAAATTGGATTTTAACCAGGAATTGGAGCATGAATATGTGAGTAAAATATATATTTGAACTAGTAAAGCTGTGGGTAGAGTTTATCTTCGAGAAATTTCGGAATCCGGGCACGTGGGCCCGAGGGTATTTTGGTCTATTCATTGAGCGGAGTTGGGAAATGATATAATTTGAATTTTTTACAAGTATTAGAGTGAATTTTCATTGCTTTGTCCGTTACTTGGTAGTTTTGGCGCATTGTGCATCAAATTGGAGCCGTTAGGAGGGCTTGGAAGCCGGGTATGAAGTTTCGGAGCGAGGGAAGTATCCTTTCTAACTTTGTGAGGGGGAATCATCCCCCTAGGTGAACTAAATGAATATATATGCCATTATTTACGGGGGCTACGTACGCACGAGATGATGGGAGTCCGTGCGTAGCTACTGTTATGCCATGTCCGGGTAGTCTAGGACCCACTAGCATGCCTTAATTGTTGTACTTGTGATTTCATCAATGATATTAGCCTAGTGATATTATCGAGTTAATAATTGAATACTTAGGACGATTAGAGCCTATTTTCCTTAATCACTTGAGAAGAAAACGGATCCTTCCTTGTATTATTGTGTTCCCGATGAATCGGTAATACTTAGAACCGTATTAAACTTGATAAATGAATTCCCATAAATGACTTCAATACTATCTTCATGTTCACCTAAAGAGAATTTTACCACTTCCCTGAGAAAAACTGCTTTCTTGATAAAAATACGAATTTATTATGTGGATTTGTGTACATATGAGCACCTGAGTCGCATGTATGATTCGCAAGCAGTCTAGCCTTATATATATATATATATATATATAACCGCGTCGCATGATCGATTCGCGAGCGGGAAAAATAGATGCATCTATGGTTCGAGCCGTTCGACCCTCGGCAGTGCACAATTTATTATTGTTGGTACGCGTCGTTCGACCCTCGGCATTGCTTGCGCATGATATTTGCTACGTAGTTGCTATGATTTTTGCCTTATTGCTGGCCTAAAATTTTAAGTTGTCAATTGAAATGACAGAGATTTAGAGTTACTAAAGAAATTGGAAGAAATTGTTCCTTCCCGTTGATTAAGTTGTTAATTGATTAAATCACCCATGTTTATTAATTGTTATTAATATGACAAAGAATTAAAGTGTTAAATGTGGAAAAAGTTGACACTATTTATTCCTAAAATTAATAAATTGCCTATGATAACCATGCTTAGTGTCACACTTGAATAATCTAAATTGACCTATAGCAGGTGTCTAATCTGACCTCTCGTCACTACTTCTCTAAGGTTAGGCGAGATACTTACTGAGTACACGTTGTTTTCGTACTCATACTACACTCGTTGTGAATTTTGTTGCACAGGTACATTCTTAGCAGTGGTTGACTTGGAGACTTAGACGGGTTGCATCATCCGGAGGCGTTCCGCAGCTGACAGAGTCTCCCTTCTATGTATTTGTATTTAATTTAAAGTCTTTGTCAAATTTGTTCTTCGGACAAGCGTTGTATAATTGTAAAAATCTAGAAGTTGCTCATGTACTTGTGTCACCAGGTTCTGGGGATGTGTTGGGATTTAGTTTATTAAACTGAATTGATTTGCTGTCGTATTTAATTTACGAAGATTTATTTATTTGATTATGAAATGCAATGAAAGGTAATGATTTCGAAAATGTTAAAACAGGAATTTCGTCAACTAATTAAGGTTTGTCTTGCCTGACAGTGGTGTCCGGCGCCATCACGACTTATGGAATTTTGGTCGTGACAAGATGGTATCAGAGCTCTAGGTTCCCCTAGGTTTCACGAGTCATGAGAAAGTCTAGTAGAGTCTTGCGGATCGGTACGGAGACGTCTGTACTTATCTTCGAGAGGCTACAGGGCTGTTAGGAGTACTTCCCTTCTTGATTTCTCATCGTGCGATTTGATTCCTCTGAGGCTTATGTCTATGTTTCTTCCTACTCTATCTTACGCGTCGCGAAGCGCTTGTTATGAATCGAGAATTTGAGGAGTTGTAATGATACCACAGATATGGTGCGTGAAGTCTTCCGTGCGTAGTTGATTGGGTTGTTGATGTCGCCCTGCAGAAGGGCAATATGTTGTTTCAGCTCAGTAGCCGTGTTTCTGAGAGCCTTGAGGATATTCTTAGGTAGTGATGATGCTTACGATTGGTTATCGCGCGATGTGGGGGTGAAGATAGAATGCGTGCCCATGTGTTGGGGTGATGAATGGTTTGAAGGGAGGTCTTCTAAAGGCGTGATTTCGAGATTTCGGTTTTTAGTTCCGGCAGAGAAAAGGTATGTGGACTGTGAATGGTCCGGTTCGGATTGATAAGTAGTAAGACTTGGTGTATTCAATTGAGGTGGAATATTCACCTGTGCTGTGATATCGTCATCGTTGATCGAATAAAGTGTGTTAAGTTTGCCTGCATCATAGCTCTTCGGTTGCATTGGGTCAGAATGCTGTGAAGTAGTATTGAAGAAGCGGCTATCAGAGACCGTGGTGTGAGACGGTTCAAGTATTGAATGAATATTTCTAAAGGAAGCAGCTCGAGAAAGATGATCTTCGGAGAGTTAGAAGTCGTGGGGATCTACCGGTTTAAGAGCTACGGATAATGATACTGAATTGAGGCCGTAGTTGAAAAGCATGTGATGAAGAAAGCCACGAGAGACGAGTCAGATGGCGGGTAAATTTCTGAAAGTCCAGGTGGAAGGAATGGAATTCGGTAGTTGCTTAAAGGAAAGGGTTTAACAAGTGGAAGAGTGGAAGCGTAGCACGAGGTCAGTGGTAGGACGGCTGCCTATCTTGAGGGAAAGTTGGAGTGATTTGAGAGTTGTAGTGGATCGGAAGATGTGGTAGTGCAGTTAGTAGATGTCCAGGAGGAGCGGACATACACGCAAGGTTGGTGAATGAGAGCAGGCTTAGGATGGGGTATTGATGTCGTAGAGGGGGTGCAACGCAGCGTTGTTGGATGGTGTCAGTTGGTGATTTCCACATGTGGGTTATTTTATGGGAATAGGTTAGCGGTTATGTGGTTGGCTAGTTTCTGCAAGGGATCATAGTGGCTATTCGGCAGGAGGTAGAATGTGTGAATGGTGCTAGGGGATTGGAGGATTTAGGGAAGGCTAACGGAGGAATTTGGAAGAATTGGGCGGATTGGTTGAGCAAGATTTTGCTAGCAAAGGAGGAAGGATTCCAGCATGGGTCTAGAGTAATGTAAGGAGTAGCTTCGAGCTAAGTGGGGGAGTCTCACCTTCTGCAGTTGGGTTGTAGGATCGTGTTCTCATAAGGTTGCGGATTTGTAGGAATACTGGCAAGTTATTTCAGCTGAGGGAAAGGAATAAAATGGTGATTATGCGTGGGATTTGATAAAAATGTGCAGGTAGGTCCTATAGGACTAGGGTTAGGGTTTGAAAGGTTCAGAATTTAGGCGTAAGGCATAGGCAAGTTGTAAGGGCAGTGATTCAGTCACGTGCTTCATTGAGAAGGGTGTTTAGGTGCTAGAAGAGCCTTGGAATTGGTTGTATTCAGGGCTAGTCAGAGTGGGTGACTCTCAGTAGCGGTCCTAGTGAATTCAAAGGTTAAGGAATGCGGTATTTAAGGATTTCAAGCAGCTGTGTGAGTAAGGATCGAGCTTTTGCTGCGTAGCTGCTGAGAAAGGGGAAAAGGTTGGAGTGTTCTATGTTATTGTCGGCATGCATGATAGTATTGGAGAAGGGAGAGAAATAAACTCCGGATCGTAGAAATGGTTATTGGAAGGGTATGAGACGGGCTGCGGGATTTAGGCAGCATGGTCTCGTGAGTCAGGGTCACTCGGGAAGAGTGAGGGTTGAGTTGCTATGAGTTGAAGGGAGCTACTATTATCTCTGAGGCAATCAAAGATGATTTAACGGAAGATAGATTTGGTTAGCCATGGTTGAAATGGCACAAGTGCAACAGTGATTAGTACCTTCGGTGTCATTCTGTGTGGTTATGATTCTCACAAATTGAGGTAAGTAAAAGGTTTTCTATATGATGAAGTGTTCACCCTATTAGTGGTTCAGGAATTATGATGAAATTCCTATGATATTCCATGTCGGCATGTTGGGAGCAGTAGTCAGTGTGGAACTGGAGGTAATAATCGAGATTGTGGTTCGGTGTTAACAAGGATTTCACGAGCTCGGAGGAGCAATAGAAAAGGATTTGAATGTTTAGAATAAGATGGTGTTATCTTCAGTTGTCACTTGGGATCGATGCTCGGTGAAAGAGGCTTGTCTCCTGGTCATGGGTTCTTGATGTATTTTGCGGCATTTGTGTGGTCAGGGGTATGGATGTGCAGACTTGTTACCGTGTGTGGAAAGTCGTGGGAGCTTGACCACGAGAAGATTTCATTAGTGTGACTTGTAGTCACCTGAGGGATTGAAATGATTAGATCAAGTATAAGGAAGTGCAATATTGCGTAATTAAGAATTTATGCCTGGAAGGCGTTCGAATCAGTTAATTATGGATTGTGGGGTGGTTGTCCCGGCTATGATGGTTGTTCTTGTGTATTATGAGAGGAATCGGGGTATTATGGAACCAGGTGAAGCTATTAGCCTAGTTCAGTGCAAGCAGAATCGACTGGAAGTGTGTGAATGGATTAAAACAAGATATGGGCTTCATGTGAGTTAGATGTGTTCATTTCAGTATAGCGCTCCTCGAGGAGGGGTGTGGAATATCAGATATTGTTCCGCCTTCGTCAATTCCTGTATATTCTGATTGTGCCGTGTGAGTTGTGAAACCGCTTGATAGATCCCTATGTGTTGAGATTCCACGTAGTGATGAGGTTATGTGAGCAGAGTGGCTCTTGAGATTCAGGTTAT
Source organism: Nicotiana undulata (assembly GCA_005239495.1). NCBI lineage: Eukaryota > Viridiplantae > Streptophyta > Magnoliopsida > Solanales > Solanaceae > Nicotiana > Nicotiana undulata. The sequence continues at coordinate 85,178 of ML258514.1, read as the reverse complement.
ATATTGCACCTCAGTTGTGCTTGAGTTTGTAGCATATTGCCCTACCAGTCTCCCCATAATGGTATTATGCACTTAGTGTGCTTGTGACCGATAGTCAGTGATTTGTAATAGTGAGCAATTCAGCTCCGTGTATATCTCCTTATGTGAATCCTATGATTAGACCGGGTGGCACGTGGCCACGGGTATGTTATTTGGATCGGGATGCACGTCGCAACAGTGTGATGATGAGTAAGGTTCCTGTATTTATTTTCGTATGTTATACTTCCTGTATTTTGGGGAAAGTTTATATTAGTTGCGTGATTTGAGTAGTCCCTTCCTGAGTCATTTTCTAATGTATCATGTTCAAATTGTGGCCTATTGGCGCATTGTGGCAATCATGTGAGACTATTGGTCATGACTGGGGCGATTGGTTGTCTGAGCAGTTCATACTGGGTGAGACGAGATTTATAAATCTAGGATCGGTGCGATAAGATTAAGTGAAATACATTAAAGGACAGTTACCATCATTGGTTTTAATGAGACGATGATCTAAGTCAAGAGAAAAGATTTCAAGGTTTGGTTAGCTCTACAGTTGGTTAGGAATTTCTACACATTTTCTCCGTTGTGGTGGTATCGTCAACATTATAGCAGGATGTATGTACATATCTTATAAGATGCATTGAGAGCATCAAATTCGTAGAATTCTGGCTATTAAGGTTCAGGGAGCGTCGTTATGGTCAGATGAGGGACTATGCAGTGTATAGTGTTGATTCAGCAAAGGTATGCAGTTGGGTTCTGGTGCCTCGTGTGGTAATTGTAAAGGTGTTCATATATTAGGAACATGCCTGGCAGAGAATTTCCGGTGTTGGAATTGAGTTCAGAATTGGCTGTATGGATTAAAGAAGGTTATCTTCAGATTTTATCCAAGCTTATGTGTTCAACTGGGTTGTGGCATCACGGACAGGTGCACGCGGTGTTGGTCAGTGATTTCAGATGTCTCAAGAGAAGTTCTTGGCACGTTCGAGGACGAACATCTGTTTAAGTGGGGAAGAATGTAACGACCTGACCGGTCGTTTTGAGCTCTAGCGCGTCGTTTAGCGGTTGGAAGTCATGAAAAGCTTCATTTCAGGTATTGTGACTTGTGCGTATGGTCGGAGTTGGAATTCAGGAAGTTCGGAGTTTGATTGGAAGGAAAATTCTCATTTCGGTAGTCTTAAGTTGGAGAAATTAATTAAGATTGGAATTTTGAGCAAACGACCTCGGAATCAGAATCTGAAGGCTCCAGCAGGTTCGTATGATGATTTCGGACTTGGGCGTACGTCCAGATCGGGTATTAGATAACCCGGTAGCGTTTTGGCATATATTGTGAAAATCAGCATTTTAGAAGAAATTTCCTAAGTTTGGGTTGGAAGGCATTTCAGAGATATTGATGTCCATTTGGGATTCTGAGTCTGGGAATACTTTCGTATGGTGATTCTGGAGTTGGGAGCGCGATCGGAAGTGAATTCGGATGTCCGTAGGTTAATTTGAAGTCATTTGGCTAAAGTTAGAAATTTGAAGGTTTTTGAAGAATCCGACCGGAAGTGGAAATTTTTATATCGGGGTCGGAATGCGATTCCAGAAGTTGGAGCAGGTCCGTAATATTGAATACGACTTGTGTGCAAAATTTGGGGTCAATCGGAGGTGATTTGACGGGTTTCGGCATCGGAAGTGGAAGTTTGAAATTTCAAAGTTCATAAAGTTATATTTTAGCACGATTTGTGATTTTGGCGTTGTTTAATGTGATTTGAAGCCTCGAGCAAGTCCGTGTCAGGTTATGGGATTGAGTAGTGTGTTTTGAAGGGGTCCCGAGGGCCTCGGGTGTGTTTTCAGTGTGGTTCCGGGTTATTTCCAAGTGTTTGTGCTGCTGTTTTTCTGGTGTTCTGAGAGTTTAGTGCGATCGCGGCCATGCTTGTGCGATCGCGGAGTAGAATTTTTGGGAGCTGGGATATGGCCTATGCGATCGCAGAGAAGGCTGGAGGTTGGCCTGTGCGATCGCATGTATTGTTGTGCGACTTGGAGCTGGGGCTTGGCCTGTGCGACCGCAAGTCTTGAGATGCGATCGCGGAGTGAGCTGGAGAGTGGCCTGTGCGATCGCAGACATGTTTGTGCGATCGCATAGCTGTTAGTTCTGTGTAGTGTTTAATTTACGACGGGTTTTTGGCATTTCTTCTCTCATTTTCAATTGCTATGGGAGATTTTGGAGGATTTCAAAGGGGGATTTTCTTCAAGCATCAAGAGGTAAGATGTTTCTACTTATTTCCAAGTTAAATACATGATTATTACATGAATTAGATATGAGAAATTAAGAAAAATTTGGGAATTTTTGAAGGAAACCTAGAATTTGATAAATTGGATTTTAACCACGAATTTGAGCATGAATATGTGAGTAAAATGTATATTTGAACTAGTAAAGTTGTGAGTAGAGTTTATCTTCGAGAAATTTCGGAATCCGAGCATGTGGGCCCGATGGCATTTTGGTCAATTCATTGAGCGGAGTTGGGAAATGATATAATTTGAATTTGTTACAAGTATTAGATTGAATTTTCATTGCTTTGTCCGTTAATTGGTAGTTTTGGGGCGTTGTGCATCAAATTGGAGCCGTCGGGAGGGCTTGGAAGCCGTTTATGAAGTTTCATAGCGAGGTAAGTCTCCTTTCTAACTTTGTGAGGAGGAATCGTCCCCCTAGGTGAACTAAATGAATATATATGTCGTTACTTGCAGGGGCTACGTACGCACGAGGTGACGGGAGTCCGTGCGTAGCTACTGTTATGCCATGTCCGGGTAGTCTAGGACCCACTAGCATGCCTTAGATGTTGTACCTGTGATTTCATCAATGATATTAGCCTAGTGATATTATCGAGTTAATAATTGAATACTTAGGACGGTCAGAGCCTATTTTCATTAATCACTTGAGAAGAAAACAGATCCTTCCTTGTATAATTGTGTTCCCGATGAATCGGTAATACTTAGAATCGTATTAAACTTGATAAATGAATTCCCAGAAATGACTTCAATACTATCTTCATGTTTACCTAAAGAGAATTTTACCACTTCCTTGAGAAAAACTGCTTTCGTGATAAAAATATGGATTTATTATGTGGATTTGTGTACATATGAGCACCTGAGTCGCAAGTATGATTCGCGAGCAGGCTAGCCTTATATATATATATATATATATATATATATATATATAACCACGTCGTATGATCGATTCGCGAGCGGGGAAAATAGATGGATCTATGGTTCGAGCCGTTCGACCCTCGACAGTGTACAATTTATTATTGTTGGTCCGCGTCGTTCGACCCTCGGCATTGCTTGCGCATGATATTTGCTGCGTAGTTGCTATGATTTTTTCCTTATTGCTGGCCTGAAATTTGAAGTTGTCAATTGAAATGACAGAGATTTAGAGTTAGTAAAGATTTTGGAAGAAGTTGTTACTTCCAGTTGATTAAGTTGTTAATTGATTATATAACCCATGTTGATTAATTGTTATTAATCTGACAAATAATTAAAGTGTTAAATGTGGAAAAAGTTGACATTATTTATTCCTGAACTTAATAAATTGCCTATGATAACCATGCTTAGTGTCACACTTGAATAATCTAAATTGACCTATAGCAGGTGTCTAATCTGACCTCTCGTCACTAACTCTTTGAGTTTAGGCGGGATACTTACTGAGTACACGTTGTTTTCGTACTCATACTACACTAGTTGTGCATTTTGTTGCAAAGGTACATTCTTAGTAGTGGTTGACTTGGAGACTTAGACGGGCTCCATCATCCGGAGGCGTTCCACAGCTGACACAATCTCCCTTCTATGTATTTGTATTTAATTTAAAGTCTTTGTCCAATTTGTTCTTCGGACAAGCGTTGTATAATTGCATAAATCCTTAAAAGTTGCTCATGTACTTGGGTCACCAGGTTCTGGGGATGTGTTGGGATTTAGTTGATTAAACTGAATTGATTTGCTGCCGTATTTAATTTACGAAGATTTATTTATTTGATTATGAAATGCAAGGAAAGGTAACAATTTCGAAAATGTTAAAACAGGAATTTCTTCAACTAATTAAGATTTGGCTTGCCTGACAGTGTACGGCGGCGCCATCACGACTTATAGAATTTGGGTCGTGACAGGGGTTCCTATTCACTCAAGTCAAGGTTAAATCAAACACTTACCTTAAATTCGCAGATCACTCATTGCTCAATTATAACTTTTGCTTTTGAATTCACTTCCAATACACTCGAATTTCTCTCCTAGATATCTATGTTTATCGGCGTCAAGATTGGAAATAACCACATCTTCCTCTTGTTTGAACGCTGTAGCTACCTTTTCATAAATAGGACAATGATTACACCGTGGTGCATAAAATTCAACTAATACATCCTTGGTCTCATCCAGCACAATTTCATCAAAGTTATCTGAAGATAGCACCACAACGCTTGACAAGGTCGAGGCAATCTTCACATTAGTCCCTCCTTCCATGTTCACAAACTCGGCAAGGGCTTCAGCAGTTCGTCCACCTTCATTTTTTTTTTTTGGCTCCAGTGATCCCTTTGGAAACCATTGTATAGTGGGGTACCCTTGAACCCCATATTTGCTGCAAACACTCTTATGTTCATCACAATCAACCTTTCCGATCCAAACAGATTTCGCCTTCTTGAAGCTTGCACCAAGCTTTTCATATTCGGGAGCAAGCTTTTTACGGTGGCCGCACCAAGGAGCGTAGAACTCAACGAGAGCGGCGCGATCTTGACCGATCTCCTTCTCGAAGTTTTTTTCGGTCAAAACGACGACGTCTTCGGCCAACACTGAAGAGAACGAAAAAAAGAGCTAAAATTGCTAATGTATTACAGATCCGTGATTTGCCCATTTTTTTTCTACTAGCTTCAAAAGCTCCTTCTCTTCTTCTTTGTGAGTTTTTCGAAGCCAGGGGAAGAAACGATAGTGTCAGATCGCCCTTTTAGGTATTTATATAAAAACCTTTTGATACATGTATTTATTTTTTTTTAAATTAATAATTCAACAAAATAATTTCTTTCAAAAATTGATTTCTAAGGATTGTGATCATGAAATTCATTCGGGGCATACGCCCAAGTCCCATATACGCCCTTGCAGTCTTCAGTACTTGCGCACGCAAATCGAAAGAATTAAAATTAATCTTTTTATCGCTAATAAGCCTAGAATTAGGTCTAATTTCATAAAATGACCCCTTGGGTCATCACACAATTCACAGGTATTCAAGGAGCCACCTCAACCTGAAATCTAACAAATAAAGTGAAAATGATGAACGATGCCCCCTTAAATACTGCATCATGTACTCCCCTCGCTGTCACAATCTGTCACCCTTTCCTCTCTCTCCTCCTCGGACCAGGGAGCTGGAACATCATCCTTTTCCTCCGCCTCAGTCGATGGCAGTGGCTCCTGAGGCTTCAACACCTTAAACAACCCCTTCTCCCTTTTCTTCATCCGTGCGTGTGCACCTTCCAGCTTGGTATGAGAATTACTCAGGCCACCATGTGCCTTGGCCAAATCAGCGTACGCCTTCTCCAGCTGCATCAAATGAGCCCCCTGTTTCTTCTAATCCTCAAGGTATTTCTTGAAGTCTTTCTATGAAATATATGCAGAGGGCCCCTCAGATGTTTCCCCGGTCCCTGTGGAAGTCGAGATACCAGCTCGCGAACCTGCCTCATCTCCTCAGAAAGCACAGCAAATAGGCCACCGGTGGAGGGAGAAGGTTGACTAACCTGCTCAGCCTGAGGAGGCAATCCCACTTTTCTCTTCTTGCTTTTTACATCTCCACCCTCTCCTCTCTTCTTCAAGGGGTGGATAGGCTTACCTGGATCTACCCAGTTGTCCCCTGGATCCTCCTCCACCCCAGCCACTTGGCATAATTCAGTAATAAGATATGGGAATATAAGTGACGTACCACCCAGGCAAAGGTACTCCTTTAACTCACTGATGACGATGTCTCCAACGTTGAGTGGAATGCCATCAAGGATACAAGCCACCATCAGCGCTCTCCGTATGGGCACATTCCAGATGTTGGACGCTGGAGAGACACGGCTGCACACAATAGCTAGCCATATCTTGGCTTCAGCGGTGAACTCTTGGGAGGTGATTGATTTCTTATCCAATGCCTAAGGAACATCCACCCCCGGGCATAGCTTGGAAGCCAACCAATTCACAGGAAGCTTATCCTTCTCTCAAAACGGATCCATGTCGTGGTCAGCGAGGTGGTAGATGTTGTTCACAGCTTCTGCCCTGAAATGTATCATCTTTCCTCGAATCCTCATCTTCGCTTTTTCATGTTTATGGCAGGGAGATTCGCATAAAACTCCCTTACCCACTGCTCATTTGACCTGCAAGGCGGAGGGGCGAAACAAATCCATCCCATAGCAACAAGCTTCCGGTAGAAATCAGGCAGACGTTGCTCAACTTTATTCATCTCAATTCCACTCTTCGGGAGTAGCTTCTTTGTGATTAGCTCATTGTAATACCGTTCCTAACACCCTCGTGATAAGAATCTGTGTTGGTCGTAGTTGTCCTCAAGTTCCATGGTACTTTCGGGCAAGGATTTAGTGGAGTCGGAACTCATTCTCAATATGTGGGCCTGCAAAACAAATCATTGAAATGAAAACGGAGTATAACCATGAAATATGTTGCAAAATGAATCTTGGATATCAAAAGAGTGATTGGACAGTTGAAACCATATTTAGAAAAACTTTCAAAATATGCAAATGCTCGCTCTCTGATGTCGCATTTGCGACATTTTCTTCACAAATGTGAAGCCCTCAGTTTCCCCTCTGAACTCGCATTTGCGACTATTTACTCGCAAATGTGAAGTGGCTATGGATCGCAATTGCGTAGTCCCTTGAAATAGTAAGAGTTCGCAAATGCGAACTCCCTCTTCGCAAATGAAAACCTGTCGTCCCCAGCCCTAGAACAGTTCCTAATCTGGAAATTTCTTCCATGAAATCACTTCTAACAACTCCCAATACACCCCAAATGGTCTTTACACATGAAATCATGCAATAAACATCACATACAACCACAAAAATGCAAAGAAATTCTGAAATCTAGACCCAAATTGTTACCCCTATTTCTAAACATCAATGGCACTCATATTTTTCTCAAATTTCCAACCCATTGTTGGATTAATACTCTCAACCACCCTCACCCAGCAAATAACCACATGAAATCTATGATTTTTAACACTTTGTGCCCTGAAAACTTGAAAATTTTCCAAGCCCTAGGTTTTTGAGAAAATAATTGAAACAGAAGAAGAAGAGGAAGAAGAAAATGCAAGGATTCAACAATTTTACCTGATTGTTGCACCTAGAAGAGAGGAATTGAGAGTTGGAAGATTGGGAAGAAGTAAATCGTCTTGTTCCTTGAGTCCCAAACTAATTTTTTCAGTTTTCTACAAATGAACCGTCAAAACCCCTTTTAAGCCTCAGGTGTCGCAATTGTGACACCCAGTTCGCAAATGCGAACCCCTCCCCAGAACTACCCAGTTCGCAAATGCGAACCCCTCCCCAGAACTACCCAGTTCGCAAATACGAACTCCATTAAAAAAATATTTTCTTTAAAATAAGAATAAAATAATATTTATAATAATAATAATAAGAATAAGAATAATAATGATGATAACAATAATAATAGAAGTATAAGAAAATAATGGTAAAATAATCCTTACCCTAAACAATTCCAATGGTTAGAACGACTATTAATTTGAGAAATAATGGGTCGCTACTACCAAGCACCACATTTAACGACATGGCACGACATAAATTAATTTTACCAATTGTCTCGTCGCTTGAGTAATAGAAAATTGGCCACCTAATTTGGAATCAAGCTTATAACCATGAACGGTGAGAATGATAGGTTGATGATCAAGCCAACTCTAACTTCTTCACTATGCACTTCTCGGTTTCATGGGAGGAATGTTAATTGCCCTATTATTCCTTTGAAATTGTAAATGGTGTGACTTTTGTTCCTCCTCCTCGTAATCTCTTTTGACTCGTATAGTTTGATTTCCATATCTCCACACAGGACCGATGTCGAGAAATGCTTAGAACGTGACAAGTTGGTATGACGTTGTTGTTTTCCAATAACTTCAACCAACTCAATTTTCTATGATTAGGATCCTTTTTTCTAGAGCAAGTACTGAAGACTGCAAGGGTCTGTGAAAACCTTACCCGGCACACCATGGAGATAGTGCCTCCAAATCTTTATTGCATGAACATTGGCTGTCAAACCTTCGAGATTCAATTCTTCCCGGAATTTTGGTATCCTTCAACCATATTTTCAATTACGTCGGTCGACTCTAAGTCCTCATTTTCTTGGTATAAAAAATACTCGTGGAGCCGGTTGGCGAATGTTCAATTCTTGAATTTCCCAAGGTAAAATTCACATTTCCCTCGGAGTGGACTCCTCTTGACCTTCTATAACATTATCAAATGATGGATATAATGAGACTCAATCGACGATTTCTAAGAGATTATTCAATATTTTTCCAACGGGTGAATAGCATTCCCTCTTCGTTATTGTTTTCCAAAAATAAAGGAATTTTTCTTCAATGTGGATGCAGTAGAGAGATAAACCATTGATACAACTACTTGGGATTCCGAGACGAATAGGCAGAGTAGTTAACTCCAAAAAAAATTAATTACCAAACCAAGTATTTTCCTATGTCCGTTCGAGGACGAACTTTTGTTTAGGAGGGGGAGATTGTGATGACATAAAGGGTCATCCTATTAATTAAGACTCCATTCCAGGCTCCTAGGACTTCAAAAGACTAATTTTAATTTTTTTCAATTTGCGTGCGCAGTCCAGGCATGAATCCGGAAAGCTTTTATGTGAAAATACGAGAAAATAGATATTTCTAGAGTTAAAATTTGGTTTTAGTTCACTTTGGTCAACATTTTGAGTAAACGGACCAGGATCTATGTTCCGACGATACCGGAAGGTCTGCAGTAAAATATGGGACTTGGGCGTATGCCCGGAATTGAATTCCAAGGTCCCTAGCCTTATAAGACAATTTTTGAAGAAAATTATTCTACTGGTTAATTCAAGAAATAAAGAAATGAAATAATATGTGAAATTTATGATATCGGGCATGTATTTTGGTTACGTAGCCCCAAAACAAGTTTGTTATGTTATGTAAGTCCTATCTGTGAAGTTTCATAAGAATCGGAGTTGATTTGATGTAATTCAGACATCCGATTGAAAAGTTAGAAAAATTAAGTGTTCTTGAGAAAATCATGAGTTTTGAGGTTAAATTAGTAGATTTGATGCTATGTTGATGATTTGATCGCACGAGCAAGTTCTTATGACATTTTTAGACTTGCGTGCATATTTGGTTTGAAGCCCCGAGGGCTTGGGTGAGTTTCGGATAGGATTAGGCCATGTTGCGCTTGTTTTTTATGCTTCATCGTTGTTTCTTCAGGCATAAAATGACACCACACTAAGAAAATGAACTACAAATTTAGTTTTTATTTAACCCTTAGATCCGTATCATAATTACGGATCCACAGGAAAAAGAATCATCGAATTTAGACATCGTATGAAGAAGTTATGCCCATTTTAGTGTCGGAACAATACTGCTGATGCCGGATGTCGCAAATGCGAACTCCGGGTCGCAAATGCGACATCCGCAGCCTATTAAATGAGATTTTTTACGGGATTTTCACCTATTCTTCAATCTCTCAAACCCTAAATCTCCATAGTCGATTTTTCAAAGACCCAAACTTCTTCAAATCATTGGTAAGTGATCTTTAACTAATTCCTTTCATTCCTAAACAACTTTTAACAAGATTTCAACCAAAAATCTAGAGTTTCCATGATAAAAATTGGGATTTTTTTATAGAACTTAGGAATTTCAAAATTTAGGGAATTGGACCTCGAATTGAGGTCGGATTCCAATACCAATTGCATATTCGGACTCGGGGGAGATTGGGTAAACGATTTTTGGTCTGAACCTCGAGTTTAGACCAAGCGGGTGCGGGGTCGATTTTTGAATTTGAATGGGAAAACATAGGAGAACCATTATTTTTCAATAAAGTTGATTCCTTTAGGCTATGATTGATAACATTGAACCAATTTTGATTAGATTCGAGCAGATTAAAAGCAAATTCTAAAGGAAAGGCAGTGCTAGAACAATGAATTGCTTGTGAGATCGAGGTAAGTGGTTGGTTTAAAACTGGCTTGATGGAATAGGAATCCCCACTTATTTGCTATGTGAATTGCATGTGTTTGGTGTATAGGTAAGGTAACGAGTATCTATGCACCACCAAATTATCTGTTAAACGTGATCCCTGTTCCATCTCTAACTTAATTGATTCCGGTCTTGATTGTTCTATGCCCATTATTGCTTCTATGGCTACTCGGCCTTATTATTTTGTTGTTGAAAATTGTTGTGGTTATTTTGGAAGAGTATCGGTGGTTTGTTTGGTTTTCTTGTGATACAGAAGGGTGGTGCAGTTTAACATTGTTTTTACGAGATGTATATAATTATGTGCTTGTTGGTTTCAATTTGTGGTGATAAAAATGATGAGTTTTGAGGAGTACGGTTTTCTGTTTGCAATTGTTGAAATAAAAGTATTGTGAAAGGCTTGTCCTGAACTGTGAATGTTTTTGATGAATAAACAAAAATTGATTGTGATAAGGGGTTTTGATAAGGGGGCGAAATTTGATTGTGATAAGGGTGGACAATTGATTGTGATAAGGGTGGACACTTATGTTTTTACTGGATTTCAAAAATGTTTTGTTGGTTTTTGAAACTCAAGGATTTGAAACATACAGATTTGAAAACTTACTGTTTTACTCTACTATTTTTCGTATTTCGTATTTACTTCTATTTCAAAAATCAAAACCTTGGAAGTGTTGGAAATTTATGTGAGATCTTGGTTACAGCTGAGGTCTGGAATAGGCGACTGAGTTATGATATTTATTATTGTAGTTCATCCTTCTTGTTTGTGTGTAGAATTGTTTTCTTGCTTTATTATATGTACTATTACAGGTTAAGTTATAATTTCCCCGCCTTAGCCTCGTCACTACTTCGTCGAGGTTTGGATCAGTACTTACTCAGTACATGGGGTCGGTTGTACTGATACTACACTCTGCACTCTTTAGTGCAGTTCCAGGTACTGATTAGAGTTAGGAGATTTTAGTAGCTGATGTCATTGCTCGAAGACACGAGGTAGATCTGCTAGCGTCCGCAGATTCCTGGAGTCTTCAATTGTTTTCAGACACTGTTTTATATTTTCTTCAAAACAGATATACAATTTCTTCAGTACATTATTTGTAGCATTCTTAGTAGTTCGTGAATTGTGACACCAGACCCCGGGATAGTCTTATGATTAGTTAATTTGTTAGAGGCCCGGTTTGGTTATTTACTTATTATGTTATTTGTGGAATTATGAAATGGTAGTAATAAAGCTTAGTTCATTGTGAATCGTTTTGTGATGGTTGAATGGATTTCAATGAAAATTAACTAAGTAAGTTCTAACATGGGCTTGCCTAGCAAGTGTAGTGTTAGGCGCCATCACGATCCCGAGGGTTGGGAATTTGGGTCGTGACACATTAGATTTTCATCCCATAATCTTATATTATGAATTTTATCTTCATTTTATCTTTAATTTCTTCTATTTTCATGAGTAGCTAAACCCATAGTTAGGGTTGTGACCCAACCCTAGTGTGGGTATTTAATGGGTGTTTGATTTAGAGCTTGAATGTGAATGGGTTAGTGATATTTAACTTAGTTCTTCCTAGAACTCAAGAATTAATGGTTGCAAACATTGATTCATACCTTTATGACTTAGTCTTTTCTTGAGAAAGAGGGACTAAGTCTAGGAAAATTAGGCTAACACGAAATTGGGGTGAACTCAAAAAAGTGATAGCCCTAATTAAAGGGTTAAACCTAGAGATAGTAATATCTGACTTGAGCTAATATCATTTGATTTGTATGAATACCTATTTGGACTTGAGAAAGATAAATTGGGCAAAATCACTCAAATTACCGAGAGGTATAGAGTGAGAACCCGGGTGTGATAGTTATATTATAATCCCAACTAATCAAACTTTCCATAGATTTTACAACCTGTTAGATAACCACCTATGTAGAAATCACGACCCTAGTCCCTTTAAATATTTAAAAAACCCTAAACAAAAATATTGTTCTTAATTTTATTTATTGCAATCATTAGCGTAAAAATAGAAGTAGAATATCAATCCAAACTTGTGGAAGTGCAATTAGATTCAAAACCTGCAATTCGCTTAGATATAAACCTAATTCCAATCATTAACTCCCTGTGGATTCGATCCCGACCTTCGACGGTCTTAAGTATGGTGGAAGAACACTTACCCATTCGATTATCTTGAAAGTCCCCAAAAATCGTTCCCAAATCCGAAGTCCAAAGTTCAAAATATGAAGAAAATGTCTAACCCTCACATATATGAATCTGCCAGGACTTCCGCACATGCGACCAACTTAACCGCACTTGCGCGATTGCAGGTGCGAAACTCTAACCGCACCTGCGCTCCAGTCCACACCTGCGCCCAATGATCGCTCCTACGGGGACCGCACCTGCGCCCCAAAGATCCGCACCTGCGAAGGCTGCCCAGTCCACCCCAGCTCGCACCTGCGCACTATTTCTGCACCTGCGAACCTCGCACCTGCGGTTCCCCATCCGCAGGTGCGGCCACATCAGAACAGCAGCACCAGCTGCCTTTTCCAAACTTTAAACTTCCCGCTAACCATCTTAAATCATCCCGAGCCCCTAGGGACCTTAACCAATTACACCGATAGGTCACATATCATCAAACGAACTCAGCCGGAACCTCGGAACACCCAAAACAATGCCTGAATCACCGAATCAAACCAAAAATCAAACTCATAAACTTTCAAAACCTCAAATATCCAAACTCATGCCGAAACCTATCAAATCAACCTGGAACGACGTGAAATTTTGCAGACAAGTTCCAAATGACACAATGGTCCTACAACAACTTTCGGAATTCCATTCTGAGCCCGATATCAAAATCCCACCTTTCGGCCGAAATCGCCGAAATTCTAACTTTCGCCAAAATACCTCAAATCATTCTACGGGCCTCCCACACCAAATCCGGAAGCACGCCTAAGTACAAAATCATCATAAGAAGCTGTTGACATTAATCAAAACTCATTCTGAGGCCGTTTACTCAAAAGTCAAACCTCTGGTCAACTTTCTCCACTTAAGCTTCAAAAATTAAAAAATTCTCTCCCAATTCGACTCCGGATTATCCGGCAACTGAATCTAACCACGCACACAGGTCGATATGCACAATGTGGAGCTGTTTATGACCTTACATCACCAAACGAAGCTTAAATTCTCAAAACGACCGGTCGGGTCGTTACACTTTCCTTCTGTTTTCTAATTTTTTTTGTGAATTTCTTTTAGGTACTAAATGGATCTTAGCAACGAGGCCCTCGGAAATGTACCATTGGGGGAGGAGGTAGATGACGAGTGAGTGGATGAGGTTCATTTTGAACCTCAAGTACAAAGGAGAGGTCTCCCGCCTCACGATAATATCCCATACTCTCCCCCACCTCCACCACGAGCAACACACCCGATGTTGCCCAACGAAGTCTATGCTAGTGCAATAGTCCTACCCCGTATTAGGGAGGGCAACTTTCAAATAACCAATGTCATGCTTACACAATTGGAACAACGGGGTTTCTTCACCCGATCTCCACACCAAAATACCTATAAGCATCTAAAAGGTTTTGTTGATACATGTTGGGGGAGCAAACAGACGAATGTTTCCGAGGACGAATTGAGATTAAGGCTATTCCTTTCTCTCTACGGGGGAAGGCTTTGGATTGGCTATAGAGGTTACCCAACCATTCCATCCACACTTGGCATAGGTTGGCCGAGAAGTTAATCGCAAAGTTCTTTTCTCTGGGGCATATGGAGACGCTATGAGATGAGATTCTAGCTTTTAAACAAGAGCCAAATGAACCGTTACATGAGATTTGGGAAAGGTACTGCACAATGGTCAAAGGTGCCCTAAGAACGACATGACCGAGGCCATGATCCAACAAAACTTTTATAGGGGGGTCAATACAATGAATCAGTGTGTGGTAAATCAACTCGATGGGGGTAATTTCATGAACACGCTGTATTTTGAATCTTGTGAAATATTGGATGATATGGCGGATACCTATTCGGCAAGGCAAAGTAGAGCCAATGTTCCTCAGGGTGACCCAAAATGTTATTCTCCTACACAAAGAGCTACATGATCATGGACAAGCTATTGCGAAGTTGACAACCATAATGAACCAATTGGCCAAGACTCAGCTTCAACAAGTTCAAGGGCCAAAACAAGTGAATGCCATGGAAGGAGTAAACATTATGGTCAACAAAGAAGTCAATGAGGTCAACAAGTACAAAACAATCCGGAGCAATTTGAGCAATGTAATAGTGGGTACAATCAAGATGATGCATATGATGATCAAAGTGAAGAGGTTCAATATGTCAACAATTATCAAGGTCAACAGAGCAATGCTCCAAATCAACAACAGTGGAGATCACAGGGTAACCAAGGACAATAATTAAGGAAATTGGAATATTGGCAACAACAACAACCCAGGAAATGGGGGAACAACAACAATCAAAATTGGGGTAATCAAGGAAATCAAGGCAATTGGGGAGGAAATAATCAAGGCAATTAGGGTGGAAAAAATCAAAGTAACTGGGGAGGTAATGTAACATCTCGTAAATTCGTCTTAGGTATGAATGAGTTAAAGGAGTAGTAAGGTTATATTATGAACATATGAATTCCTATCGGGATTATTATGGGTGAAAATAATTGTTTCAAAATTAAGATACAAAATGTGAAGTGCGTAAAATTCGACAAAATCGACTAAGTTTGAAGAAGATCCGTCTTCCAGAAGTGTTTAGTGACAATGTGTAAGGAATCTTAGAAAACCCAAAGTATGAAAGTTGTAGGCCCTCGAAACATATTTCCAACGATACATTATGGAGCCCGAACGGACATCTGTGCAAAAGGTTATTCCCATTTTACAGAACACTACGCTATATACGCGCCCACTAGCGCGCCCGCGCTAATGAAGTTTTGTTCTGGCCATTTAGCGCGGCCAGTAGCGCGGGTTGGGACTCCAGGTGCGTGGGGGAACTAGTGGGGGGTTATTTGAAAGCTCTACGTCGTCCCCCACACCCCCAAAACATAAAAGAATGCTCTAGGAAGGAAAACTCTCAAAAACCTAACTCCTTAAAGGTCCCTCCATCATCCAAGGTAAGTTCTAATGGTGATTGCAAGCTTATTTCAATTCCCCAACATCTTATTAACATGGGTAAACCCTCCATATCATTAGATATTCGATTGGGACATTGTTGTTGAGAGAAGGAACCCTAGAACTTTAATTCAAGGGGATTGAACTTAAAAGAGGTAATGTCTTCACCCTCTAATTGATTCTAACATTGGTTTGATAATTATAAACTCTAGTTCATGAGATATGAATTGATGGGTTTGATAGAAAAGCATTAACGACTATAGGTTTGGGTTGTTGATTATTGATTATTGGTTAAGGGTGTTGTTTACCTTATGGGTGATAAAGAATAATGTAGATTATAACTATTTGAGACTCTAGAATTTATCTAGGAGCAAAAGAATGGGTTATTGGGTATAGAAACACCATTAATAAGGGCTATGAAGATTTATGCCACCAAGTGTTTCATAAAATGCTTAAATGACCAAAACATGGCTATTGTTGCTAATATGGAATCCCTTTGACTTGCATTGATATAGATTAAAGTAGAAAGGGTTGGAAATCATTATATTACGCTCAAGAGCAGAACATTAAGGTATGTGAGGCTAACTCTCTATGTTTGGGAATGCTATTGATTCTCCCTACAACACGTTTCTTTTACGACGTTACTAATTGCCTCAGAGATATAGTTAAGCCTAGTTTCCTTGAATAGTTGCAGAACTTCTATTCTCTAGCTTCATAACTCGTTCATGACTTTCATTCCGAATATTGTGAGCTCATTTCGTATTCAATATAGACTTGGGTTCGATGTCCCTGAGTCTCAGTATATCTTACTCAGTATTTCATAAATAGTTGAAGTTTCAGTGCTCATAATCAGTTCAAGAATACATGTCTCAGTTTAGTTCTATTTAGTATTCCAGTATCATGTAACTCAGTGTGATTCAGCATTTCAGTATTATGTATTGCAGTATGATTCTCAGTTCTTGAATGTTGAACACCTGTATTTGGTCCTGAGGCCGTCGTTTATATGCTTTATGCATACTTGGGCCTGAGGCCGTAGTTTATGCTTTATGCATTTTTGGGCCTAAGGCCATAGTTATGTATACGTATACTTGGGCTTGAGTCCGTAGCTTGTGCACATATATATTGGGCCCGGGGCCGTAGCTTATTCAGATAAACAGGTTGTTCATCATTCAGAAGAGGGAGTATTCATATCCTTACTTCCTTTGTTCAGTTCATTTATTAGTTATCAGTTATCATTTAGTTATCAGTTATCAGCTATCATTTCAGTTATCAGCTATCATTTCAGTTATCAGTTATCAATTCAATTATCGATTATTAGTTATCATTTCATTTATCAGTTAAAATTTTCAGTTATCAGCTTAGTTTCAGTTTCAGCATTTATAATTCTTTCTTTCAGTTGCTTTACATACAAGTGCAATTCAAATGTACTGACGTCCCTTTTGCCCGGTTACAGGTTGACGATTCAGAGCGCTAGGATTCTCGTACCAGCTATTTGGTGATCCCTAGTTCTTTCGGGGAGCTATCATTACCTTACAGTCTTCAGTATTTTTAGACAGTTAGTATTTTCAGTACTTCATTAGAGGCTTCATAGACTAGAGTAACAGCTAGACAGAGTTGCATGCTTTTCATATTAAGCGATGTTGGCTATAAATATGTTTCAGAATTGTATTAGTATTTCCGCACTTCGATTTTTATCGTCCAGACTTTCAGTATATCAGCATGTGTTAGTTTATCTTCCATATTTAGTATGTTATGATATCACATATTGATTCAGCCAACCAGTTGGTTCGCTCGGTCATATGAAGTCAGGCACTGTTTGCCGTGTTACGTCCAGGCCCAGGCTCGGGGCGTGACAAAGCTTGGTATCAGAGCACTAAGTTCAAGAGTGTCAGGGAGTCTATGAAGTCGTGTCTAGTGGAGTTTCCTTTATATGTGTGTTTTGGCCACTCATATAAATAGTTAACTACCAAGACATCCAGGATTGTCTCATTTCTCTCTACTCTAGATCGTACCATGAAGCTTAGAGAAATAGGTAACCATCTCTTCCTATCAAATTCCAGACGTATCTAATGCCCAAGAGACGGGCAAGAAACAAAATCCATGGTTCTAGAGAGAATGATTTTCCCCATTGGGGTATAATTATGGAGTACATGTTAGTAACAAATGAGACTTGAGAAGATGTTGGAAGTGGGATGCAATGGATAGTATTACATATCAGAGCATAACCTTACTATAATGTACGAAAGCAGTTATCACATTTTATGGTCATCGGTTTACCTCAGTTACCAGTTATACTATCTTTCAGTTAGCAAGTTTATGGTTATTCAGTATGCCAGTTATTAGTTATTCAGTTACCAGATCTCCAATTTCTATTATACCAAAATTCTAGTGACTAGTGAGTATACAATGATGCCTAGGGGTGCTAAAAGAAAATGTAAGTAACAGTGGTTATAGCAAAATCTTCGTATATTTTAGGTCTAGATTAAGACCAAGAATCATCAGATGGTGCAGTAACTGATTTATCACATGATGGTATTCTCTGAGGAATAAGTTTGTGTATGGTGATCGTATGTGTTTTACCTCAGAGAACAATTTCTTTTAATTCTTGGGAATGGAGCCACATGTGGGATGATGATAGTTCGGATGTCTGACCCTAACATTGGTCACTATAGTTATGGACAGAAAAGAGCGTAAGGGTAAAATACCTAGGAGTTAGAAACGTTTGTTATTACCAAAGATGTGATCTCGTACAACTCATGTATATGACTAAAAAGACATGATGTACAAAATGAGAACCAAGAGCAGTCGATATTGAATTTCAAGGAATGATTTTAAGTTGTTTAGATTTATTCAAATCAGAACTAGAAAGTACTATGTTAGTGATTTTGTATAAGAAGTGGCTATTACTGTGAGATAAAAGATAAGGCAGTTCCCCCTTATATTATGTGACTAAGTGTTTACTCCACATGTTTATAGTCAAAAACTAATTTTGAAGTGTACAGAAAATTTGGGTTTAGATATTTCAATTTCGTTTAAGACAGATGAACTTTATCTAAGTGTGATCCATGTACATAGTTCAAAAAAGAAGAAGATAAGTATGCGACCGTAGAATAGGGTCGGATGGTGAAGGAAGTTATAAATAACCTTATGCTTCACTTTAGTTATTCAAAGCAGTACATGAACACATGACTCTAGCAGGTGGTTAATAAAAGAATAGTAAGTATGTTTGAGTAGATACAGTGAATTAGCACTTCCAGCAGAGCTAGTAGAGGTACAATTTGATTTACTTAGCCTGGTTAACTCTAGTGAGTGCATGACAGTTTGAAATACTGAATGTTTGTTAGAACTTTAAGAGCTTAAGATAAACCTGAAGTACAATGACAGTGGGAAAAAAATTAGCTAGCGGTGAGAGAGCAAACTATAGAATAATGGCCTCTAGGAATTATCGAAATGTGGTTTCTCTAAGATTGACAGTGTGAGCAGAGTTAAATTATTAAGATTGTGCGAGATAGTTGTGAATACATTAGCTTTCCGTTATGTGAATAATTTAGTTTTTCAAAAACAAAAAAAAAGGATTTCTCAAAAGTAAGTTGGAAGGTGAGTCGTCATTGACGTAGAGTGCAAAGAATTGCAGACAATAAGGAAAGTTATTTAGATCCCAAAAAAAAAGGGAGGATCCGCAAGTATAAGACCTTTAGTCTAAGTGATGTGAAAACAATCAGTAAGTCCAGATGAAACTCGAATAATTAGCATTGGATATGAAAAAGAAAATCAGTTTTGTAATGAGGGAAAATTGTATAATTATCATAGGGATTATGTCTAGTATGTAAAAGAAACACAAAGTTAGTAGAATGACCACCGAGCTTAGTTATTGATGATAAAGTGATTACATAAAAGCTATAAAATCATGCCTATTTATGTGTTATGAGGGTAGTGCCATTGCACGGGACTCTAAAATTTAGAGTACATGTCAAAGACTTAGTTCACAATAATACTATAAGTGTTTTCAGGAAGTGCTTAAGAATATAATCAAGTGTGGGAAGTATAACTCACGATTGAGGTAGATAAGAGATTTCCGGTGAAAGAAATTCACCGCTTAGCCCAGCTAGGAGTTCAATTTGCGTACTCCAAAGATAGTAGAATTGTTGTCTAGAATATGACTTGTTCCCCCTTAGTAGCCGAAGAGGAGATGAAATAATTTGATGATCCCTATGTGTTGCAGTTGAGAGAGGAGATTCACCAGTATAAGACAATGGCTTTTGAATAAGGGGGAGATGATGGCACTTTGAGGTACAAAGACCAATTGTGTGTTCTAGACATAGATTGACTTAAAAGGGGAAGATCATGTTAGAAGCCCATAATTCCAGGTATTCTTTCCATCCAGGTTCCCCAAACATGCATCATGACCAAGGAGATTTATTGGTGAACGACATGAAAAAGAATGTCGCAAACTTTATGGCCAAGTGTCTGAATTATCAGTAAGTGAAAGTCGAGCAGCAGAAAGCCTAGTGTTTTTCCACCAGAATTAGCAGTGGTACAACCAGTATTTCACGTGTCATGTTATAACATTCAAGTTTCCAGTACTCAGATACTCATGTAAGTTCAGTACTCAGATACTCATGCAAGTTCAGTACTCAGATACTCATGTCAGTTCAATACTCAGATGCTCATGTCAGTTCAATACTTGGCTACTCATGTCAGTCCAATACTTAGATATTTATGCCAACTTAGTACTCTGATATTGATGTTATTTCAATACTCAAATATTCGTGCCAGATAAAATATCTATATATCCATGTTAGTTCAGTATTCATGTATCCATGGCAGACCAATATTCAGTCAATGCAGTAGTCATTCAGTTCAGTATCTCAAGAGTTCAGTAATCATGTATTTATTCAGTTTAGTATGCAAGTTCATGTTTCCACCAGACCCGTTTAAGTTCCGGAGTTAGCAGAAGTTACAATCAGGAAAATCATTCGAGGACGAATGATCCCAAGGGGGAGAGCATCTCTCTCCCCAACCCACATCATAGTGTGGAATCTGGATCCTTTCATCGAGCACCATTTCTTTTAGATAGAAAGGTGTTCTGACTCTATTGGATACTGTAACACCTTGTAAATCGGCTTAGGTAAGAATGATTTAAAGGAGTAGTAAGGTTATATTATGAACATATGAAGTCCTATAGGGATTATTATGGGTGAAAATAGTTGTTTCAAAATCAAGATGGAAAGTGAGGTGCATAAAATTCGACAAAATCGACTAAGTTTGCAGAAGATCCGTCTTCCAGCAGTGTTTAGTGAAATTGTGTAAGTCAACTTATAACACACAAAGCATGAAAGTTGTAGAACTTCGAAACAGCTTTGCAACGATATATTATGGAGCCCGAACGGACATCTGTGCAAAAGGTTATGTCCGTTTTACAGAACACTACGCCATATGCGCGCCCGCGCTAATGGGGTTTCGTTCTGGCCATTTAGCATGGCCAGTAGCGCAGGTTGGGCCTCCAGGTGCGTGGGGGCGCTAGTGGGGGGTTATTTTAAAGCTCTACTTTGTCCCTCACAGCCCCAAAACATAAAAGAATGCTCTCTGAAGGAAAACTCTCGAAAACCTAATTCCTTAAAGGTCCCTCCATCATCCAAGGTAAGTTCTAATGGTGATTTCAAGCTTATTTCAATTCCACAACATCTTATTAACATGGGTAAACCCTCCATATCATTAGATACTCGATTGGGACATCGTTGTTGAGAGAAGGAACCCTAGAACTCGAATTCAAGGGGATTGAACTTCAAAGAGGTAATGTCTTCACCCTCTAATTGATTCTAACATTGGTTTAATAATTATAAACACTAGTTCATGAGATATGAATTGATGGGTTTGATAGAAAAGCATAAACGTCTATAGGTTTGGGTTGTTGATTATTGATTATTGGTTAAGGGTGTTGTTTACCTTATGGGTGATAAAGAATAATGTAGATTATAACTATTTGAGACTCTAGAATTTATCTAGGAGCAAAAGAATGGGTTATTGGGTATAGAAACACCATTAATACGGGCTATGAAGCTTTATTCCACCAAGTGTTTGATAAAATTCCTAAGTGACCAAAACATGGCTATTGTTGCTAATATGGAATCCCTTTGACTTGCATTGATAGATTAAAGTTGAAAGGGTTGACAAACATTATATTACGCTCAAGAGCAGGAAATTAAGGTATGTGAGGCTAACTCTCTATGTTTGGGAATGTTATTGATTCTCCCTACAACACGTTTCTTTTACGACATTACTAATTGCCCCAGAGATATAGTTAAGCCTAGTTTCCTTGAATAGTTGGAGAACTTCTATTCTCTAGCTTCATAACTCATTCATGACTTTGATTACAAATGTTGTGAGCTCAGTTCGTATTCAATATTGACTTGGGTTCGATGTCCCTGAGTCTCAGTATAGCTTACTCAGTATTTCATAAATAGTTGAAGTTTCAGTGCTCATAATCAGTTCAAAAATACATGTCTCAGTTTAGTTCTATTTAGTATTCCAGTATCATGTAACTCAGTGTGATTCAGCATTTCAGTATTATGTATTGCAGTATCATTCTCAGTTCCTTAATGTTGAACACCTGTATTTGGGCCTGAGGCCGTAGTTTATATGCTTTATGCATACTTGGGAATGAGGCCGTAGTTTATGCTTTATGCATGTTTGGGCCTGAGGCCGTAGTTTATGCTTTATGCATTTTTGGCCCTGAGGCCGCAGTTATGTATACGTATACTCAGGCTTGAGGCCGTAGCTTGTGCACATATATATTGGACCCGAGGCCATAGCTTATTCAGATAAACAGGTTGTTCATCATTCAGAAGAGGGAGTATTCATATCCTTACTTCCTTTGTTCAGTTCATTTATCAGTTATAAGTTATCATTCAGTTATCGGCTATCAGTTCAGTTATTAGCTATCGTTTCAATTATCAGCTATCAGTTCAGTTATCAGCTATCAATTCAGTTATCGATTATTAGTTATCATTTCATTTATCAGTTAACATTTCAGTTATCAGCTTAGTTTCAGTTTCAGCATTTATAATTCTTTCTTTCAGTTGCTTTACATACCATTGCAATTCATATGTACTAACGTCCCTTTTGCCCGGGGCCTGCATCTCACGATGCAGGTAATGATTTACAACTTGACGATTCAGAGCGCTAGGATTCTCGTACCAGCTATTTGGTGATCCCCAGTTCTTTCGGGGAGTTATCATTACCTTACAGTCTTTAGTATTTTTAGACAGTCAGTGTTTTCTGTACTTCATTAGAGGCTTCATAGACTAGAGTAACAGTTAGACAGGGTCGCAGGCTTTTCATATTAAACCATGTTGGCTATAAATATGTTTCAGAATTGTATTAGTATTTACGCACTTTGATTTTTATCATCCATACTTTGAGTATATCAGCATGTGTTAGTTTATCTTCCTTATTCAGTATGTTATGATATCACATGTTGATTCAACCAGCCAGTTGGTTTGCTCGGTCATATGAAGTCAGTCACCGAGTGCCGTGTTACTTCCAGGCCCAGGTTCGAGGCGTGAAAGGAAACAACAATCAAGGGGGTTGGAACAACAACAATCAAGGAAATCGGGGGTCGGGCTTTCAAAGGCCCCCAATGTATCAACAACCAAACAACCCGCCTCTATATCCATCACAAGGTCCTAGTTCTTCCAACAATGAGATGGGATGGATTGAATACATGTTCAAGCAAATGATGGAGAAAAATGCAAACTCCGATGCCCAAATAGCCTCCCACAACACTTCTATTCGCAACTTGGAAGTCCAACTTTGCCAAATTTCTCAAGCTTTGAATACTCGCCCTAAGGGGGAACTACCAAGTGATACGGTGGTGAACTCGAAGGGTGGGAACAATACGGGTCATGGTATGGCGGTGAAAACAAGAAGTGGGAGAAGTGGAGCTGCTAATACCTCAAAGAAAAGAAATAATGTGAATGATGATGTGTTGGTGCAAGATGATGATGAGCCAAGCAATGATGTTCAAGAAAATGATGAGGTGAGGATAGACATTGATGAAAATTTGGAGGAGACATAAGATGATGTGAACCCGTCTAGGGAACATGTAATAGGAATACTGGATCCAGTAGAGCCCAAAGCCAAGGTTCATTTGCCAAAGCCTCCTCCACCATATTCTCAAAGGCTCGCAAAGCAAAACAATGAGAATCAGTTCAAGACATTCATTGATATGATGAAAAGTTTGTCCATAAATGTCCATTGGTTGAAGCCTTAGAAACAAATGCCAGGATATGCCAAGTTCATGAAGGACTTGATAACAAAGAAGAGATTGATATTGAAATCGTAGACCGCAAAGGGAGTGAGAATCAAGTGGCGGACCACTTGTCTCGATTGGAGGAGGAGGGGAGGTCCCATGATGGCCTTGAGATCAATGATTCATTTCCGGACGAACAACTCATTTCCATGTCTATGACCGGGATGACTTGGTTTGACGATGTGGCCAACTATCTTGTGAGAGGCATTGTCCCAAATGAATTCTCTTCAAACCAAAGGAAGAAGCTCAAACGGGACTGCTTGGACTACTATTGGGACGAGCCATATCTTTTCAAAATTTGCACTCATGGTGTTATCCGGAGATCTGTTCTAGAATAAGAGAAATTGGGTATTCTTCAAGCTTTCCATTCTTTGCCATATGGTGGTCGCCATGGTGGAGCGAGAACTGCTACAAACGTCCTAAGTTGTGGATTCTATTGGCCTACCTTGTAGAAAGATGCTAGCGAGCTCGTTAAGTGTTGTGATGATTGCTAAAGGGCCGGTGGATCTCCAAGAAAAATGAGATGCCTCTCACTACCATCCTCGAGATTGATATTTTCAATCTAGGGCATAGATTTTATGGGTACATTTGTGAGCTAATGTGGGAACAACAATATTCTTGTTGTTGTGGATTACGTGTCCAAATGGGTTGAACTTGTAGCTTTGCCCAACAATGAAGCACAAAATGTGGTAGCTTTCTTGAAGAAAAACATATTCGCAAGGTTCGGTACCCCACGGACCATCATTAGTGATGGGGGGTCACATTTTTGCAACAAAGACTTTGACACTTTACTCTCCAAGTATGGTGTCACTCACAAGGTGTCGACCCCCTATCACCCCCAGGCAAGTGCACAGGTTGAAGTCTCCAGCCGGGAGATCAAAAATATTCTATCAAAGACTATTAATGCAACCGAACTGATTGGTCAAGGAAACATGACGATGCTCTTTGGGCCTATAGAACAGCTTACAAAACTCCAATTTGTATGTCTCTGTATCAGTTGGTGTTCGGGAAAGCATGTCACCTTCCGGTGGAATTAGAGCATAAGGTCATGTGGGCGTTGAAGAATTGAACCTTGAGTGGGATGTAGCTGCCAATCTTCGGGTGGAGAAATTGAATGAACTTGATGAGTTCTGGTTCCATGCTAACTCATGTTCATCCTTGTATAAGGAAAATATGAAGTACCTACATCATAAGTATATTTGGAACAAAGAATTCAAAGAAGGTGACCTTGTCCTTTTATTCAACTCTCGATTTCGGATGTTTCAGGGAAAGCTAAAATCAAAGTGGAGTGGTCCTTTTAAAGTGGTACATGTGACTCCTTTTGGTGCTCTAGATTTGAAAAATAAGAATGGTGAGATATTTAGAGTTAATGGGACCGGGTGAAGCACTACCTTGATAAGGTTGATGATGGACATGTTGTGGCATTGCTCCATTTCAAGTGAATAATGGTAACATATGTCGTGCCGCGACGTTAAATCATGTGCTTCTTGGGAGGCAACCCATGTGTTTTTCTTTCTCTTGATTTCTTTTTTAGATAAAGTCATTGTTTTGGGCTAACTGGTTGTGAAGTGTATGCAGGAATATGGGTGTGCAGTGCAGGAAATTTGCAAGGAAATTGAACAAGTGTTAAAATTGTGCGGGACCGCACAAGCCCTTCGCGACACACAATTCTGTGTGTGGTCGCAGAACTGGGAGATGGAAAATGACAACTCTCTGAAGTTTGTCCAGACAATAATCCTTAAGGATTCGCGGCCGCACTCAAAATTTTGCAAACCGCACAAATTGTGCGGCCGCAATCATTTTTATACGGACCGCGCCACATATTCAAGGAGCAGGTAAAAGAGTGCGGACCGCACTTAAATTGTGCGGCCTCACTCAGGTAAGTTGGTGAGACAACCTGGTCAAAGTATACATAGGACCTTCTTAGACTTTTTACACTTTACACACTCTGACCTCTCAAGCTAAGCTAAGAACAATGCGCCTTCTCTCTTGCTTTCGATCTTATCTCATTTCATCAAGTGTAAATTCCTGCTACATCTTCACTATTGGCAGGTTGATTTCAATGATTTAATTTCATCTTTTTCTTTTTCTTTTTCTTTTTTTTTTTTTTTTTTCTTTTTATCTAGGGTTAGGTTCATGCCTAAAATTCCAAATTGATAATTAAATCTTTCTTAGAATAATGTGGGTAGCGTTTGAATGCTTAATGGGGGATAGGGTTAGTAGCTTTTCGTGTTTAATTACCACAAACCATGTCTAATTAGTGAAAACCCTAGTGTAAATCGTACATAAGTTTCGTACTGATTTGAATTTCGCGGTCGCACACATTTTTGTGTAGTTCTCACTAGGGTATGCGTCCGCATACATTATTGTGCGTTCCGCGATGCCCTAGGTTTAGGGAACCTTTGATTAATAAGTTTTTGTGTCCCCACTCAATTTTGTGCGGTTCACACAATTAATCTTCAAAGATCCAACAAAGCAAATATGCGTCCGCACTCAAAATAGTGTGGTCCGCAATGGGTTTGTGTGGCCGCACTCAAAATTATGCGGTCCGCACTGAGGTAACTTCAGAAACCCAGTAGTCTGAAC
Organism: Nicotiana undulata; assembly: GCA_005239495.1. Classification (NCBI taxonomy): domain Eukaryota; kingdom Viridiplantae; phylum Streptophyta; class Magnoliopsida; order Solanales; family Solanaceae; genus Nicotiana; species Nicotiana undulata. The sequence continues at coordinate 58,965 of ML258514.1, read as the reverse complement.
CTGGGATCTCCGCGGCCGCACTCAAAATTGTGCGGTCCGCGATGGGAATTTTGCGGCCGCACTCACTTTTGTGCGGTCCGAGCTGCCCAATTCTGAGAAGAAATGTTCTACATTTTCAATTTTGAGTATATACACATTCTTACTGACTTTCACTACTTGTATGTGCAGACAATGGTACGTTCACGTGGAAGAGGAGATACGTCCAAAAAGAGGGCAGAATCCTCCCGAGGAAGGGGTCGAGGCAAACCCAACATGCCACTGTCAGTCCAAAAGGTCTTGAGCAAGAAGACTACACTCAATAGACCACCTCCGGACACCTCAGACACCAGTGAATACCTCTCATCCTGGGAAACTTTTGAGGGTGATTCAGTGCAAGCACAGACGGGGGCTCAATCACAACAATTCCCCGGGAGACTCCGCTTGGTCAATGAACCAACTTCCTCCTCTAGTTCGTCTGAATATTCGAAGGGGGTAGTCAAGCATCTAAACCCACTCCCCCACCTGCTACAGCTACTCCAATCAACTTGGATGATGATGATGAAGTCCCAGACGATGGGAGGGGGTGATACAACTGTTGGAGTCTTGGCTAGATCAAGGAAGCCGAAGGTATGGGCAGACAAATTTGTTAGTGAAAACGCATATGCCAAGTTCAGAGAATGGTGGTCCCAAAGTTCGCTCACTCTTGAGTGACAATTCTCGACAAAAGACCTGAGCAAGCACAACCCCAATGTCCTTAAAAAATTTGAGGAGAGAAAATGATGGAAATGGTTCACCGCCGTATGCAAGATGAAAATGAATACCTCGTCAAAGAGTTTTTTGCCAATGTTTCCCACATCAAAAAGGGTACCAAAGTGACGAAGGTACGGAACTTGAAAATCCGCTTTGATGCCCACTCACTGAACACGTATATAGGATTTGAGGAGGTGGAAGCAGTGAAATATCTGGAAAAGCTAGCTATGGGTGATGCAGTTCGCCCATGGCTAGCTGAGATACTAGAAATTTCGGGGACAGCACCTGAATGGCTCACAGCTGGAGTTCAGATAGTCAGATCCACCCTTAACTTTGAAGTAAAAGGGTGGCAAACATTCGTGTGCAGCCTTATGGATCTATGCCAACATGAGAACATCCTTCCACTTCCCTGGGCAGTATTAGTGGCTTCCATCATGGCCGGGTATCCTATACATGTGGGAGTCTTTATGTCCTTCAACATCTCAAATGCAGTCTAGAAAGAAGAAAGGTCATATCCCTACCCCAATTTCCTCACAGAATATTTCCAAGATCAAGGGGTAAAATCGAGGCACTTTGATGTTGAGGTGAAGGCTATGAAGCCTTTATCATGGTACCACCTCCAGGGAGCGGACAACCCTAAGTTAAAGGGTTAAGCCGCTACCTCCATTGGCCAGTCTGAAGAGCCAGGGGTAGTGTCCACTGGTTCAGTTGATGAGCCCTCCACAGCAGCCGGTACTTCTACGCGAACAGCAACCGTGCCTCCTTCATCCTCAGGGCCATCTGCCACAGCTAGGCTTTCAGTGCCGACCTCATCTACCTACCCTCAGACTGCAATGCGGGTGTCCCAAACACTGTCAAGTCTTAACAACTGGATGCAGGCAGCTACCACTAAGTTGACTGCCATATCCAGTGCTGTTACAGCACAATCATCAGCCCCAGTAGAGCTTCAGGTACCTTCATCAGTGGAGGACTCATTGAAGAAAATTCAGGACAACCAGAAGAAGATCCTGGAGACTCTAGATACTCATGGAAAGATCATCAAGGACTTGGGGAAGCAGGTGAAAAAGATGCGGAAGACTCAGGCATCAAAGGACTCGGTGGACAAGCTGCGCAAGGAGGTTGAAAATAATTCTTCTGCCGGAGACCTTTCATTGGACCTTCTCATGGAGCAGACAGTTCCAACAGCACCTGCAGTAGTGCCAGAGACATCAAAGCCAGTAGTCGGCCAGCCTGAGGAGCCGACTGCAACTACACACACTGCTGAGGAGTTGATACAGATGCTCAGCAACCCAGTAGTCCCTAGTTAGAAGATGTAGAGATTCAAATAGAGGAGACGGAGGGTGCTGAGGACCCCATGCAGGCTGAGGACACCACACATGTTGAGGACCCGATGCAGATTGAGACCACATAGGGAGTTTTTTTTTACTCTCTACCCATTTCCTTGTTCTTATTTGTTATTAGCATTAAGGACAATGCTCATTTTCATTTGGGGGGTGGTTCATTTTGATTTGACTTTGACATTTGGTATGTAATAACTATTACTCTATTTTTCTTTTTCTTTATTTTCCCTTTTGGTATGTATATATTTTTACCATTTGATGTATATATTCATTTCCATTGTGTATATATTCGTTTTTCTTCATTTTGTTTATATTTAGTTTACTTTCTGTAGTTTACTTCATAAATTTTTTAGTTATTTTCCTTAGTAGCAAAATAAAAGAGTGCGGACCGCACCAAAATTGTGTAGTCGCAGGATGTCAAGCGTAGTCGCACACACAATTGTGCGGTCCGCGATGATGAAGGTTCAGAGAGTTGTCTCAAGCAAAAATCAAGCAAGTGTAGACCGCACCACTTTTGTGAGACCGCATAATCATGAGCGCGGTCGTACTTAGAATTGCGCGGTCCGCAAAAGTCAAGCTCAAGCCAGAATCAAAAGTGAAGAACGCGGACCGCACCAAAATTATGCCGCCGCAAAAGCAAGAGTATTGCCGCACTCAGAATTATGCGGCCACACAACCTCCGCAGGGGCATTTTTGTCAGATATTTTCAGCTTAGTATAAATAGAATTTTTTGTCATTTTTAGGTTATGTTATGTTTTGGGAGAGCACCTGAGATGGCTACTTTTAGTGTTTTCGGAAATTTTGTACTAGATTCACTTCTAAACATTATATTTTTATCCCATAATCTAATATTATGGATTTTATCTTCATTTTATCTTTAATTTCTTCTATTTTCATGAGTAGTTAAACCCATAGCTAGGATTGTGACCCAACCCTAGTGTGGGTATTTAATGAGTGTTTGATTTAGGGCTTGAATATGAATGGGTTATTGATATTTAGCCAAGTTCTTGCTAGAGCTCAAGAATTAATGGTTGCAACTCAAGAAATTGATAGCCCCAATTAAAGGCTTAAACCTAGATATAGTAATACTCGACTTGAGCTAATATCACTTAATTTGTATGAATAACCATTTGGACTTGAGAAAGACAAATTGGGAAAAATCACTCAATCTACCGAGAGGTATAGAGTGAGTACCCGGGTGTGATAGCTATATTACAATCCCAACTAATCAAGTTTGCCCTAGATTATACAACCCGTTAGATAACCATCTAGGTGGAAGTCACAACCCTAGTCCCTTTAAATATTTGAAAACCCTAAACAAAAATATTGTCCTTAGTTTTATTTATTGCAATCATTAGAGTAAAGATAGAAGTAAAATATCAATCCAAACTTGTAGAAGTGCAATTAGATTCAAAACCCATAATTCTCTTAGATATAAACCTAATTCCTATCATTAACTCCTTGTGGATTCGATCCCAACCTTATTTGGGTTATTATTGCATCGACCTCCTCGCTACTCAATAGTAGTGTAGGCTTGGACCTGATCACGCGCTAGCAAGGATTTCCAGAGAGGCCGCATTTTTCTTGTCATGCCACAATTGCACTTTCGCGCCGCGTCGCGCCCTATGCGGTAGTGGATTGTTCTCAGAGTGAATACATGCGTTTAATTTTTGATATCCAGACTTGGTCCTCGACCCCCGAACATGATCCCGACCTAATTTCTTGGGCTTCTACTCAAATTTCAAAGCTCCAACTTGTTCGATTTTGCTCCATTTACCTAAATAGCTCAGAGTCATTTCCTACAATGCATAAAACACGTAATAAGTATAATTCACTGTCATTTGAGATCAAACACACATAAAATGCAATAATTATAGTGCAATACTACAACTAAAAAATGGGTTTCTACTTTCTAGCCTACCATCACCCACGCGTCGGAACCCAATAAAAGTTACAAAATTCAAAGACCCATTCAACTACGAGTCCAATCATACCAAATTCATCCAACTGAGATCTCAAATCAACCTTCAAACCTACATTTTTTATTTTTGAAAAATTTCCACCAAATCCCCATTTCTTCACTTTAATTCATTACTTAAATAATGAAACAATGATGGAATCATGATATAACAACAAATTCGAGTAAAAAACATTTACTCTGATACAAGACGTGAGAAATCTCTCCAAAATCGCCCAAATTCGACCTCTACAACTCAAAATCTGAAAATGGCACTCTAACCCTCGATTTTGAATTTTAAACATGTTGCCCAATGATTACACTACGCGATCGCGAAATTTACCATGCGATCGCGAAGAACAAAACCTTCAATAGTAAAAACTCTTCTACACAAACGTACACTCCAGGTTGTGAATCGCGATGATTAATATACCTAACCTACGCGATCGCGGACATCCTCACCCGATCGCGATGAACAACGCGTGGGAATTGTAGGACTCCTCTTCCTTCTTCACGAACACGTCTCCTCCCACGCGACCGTGTAACACAACTCCCTCAAGGCTTCGCGATAGCAACCTAAACCACGTGATTGCATAGAAATAATTCCTGCTTGCTAGCCTTACCCTCCGCGATCGCGTCCCTCTCCTCGCGATTGCGAAAGAGGAAACCAAAAGCACATATATCAACAATCCAACAAAGTCCAAAGTGGCTCCGAACTTGATACGAAACACACTTGAGGCCTTAGGGACCCCATCCAAACATAAAAACAGGTCCTAAAACATGAAACGAACTTAGTCAAAGTTGTAAATCACATCAAACAACACCGAAATCACGAATCACACCTAATTAAAGCCTAATGAATACATGAATTTCTAGCTTCTAAAACGAATGCTGAATAATACCAAATCAACTCCGATTGACCTCAAATTTTGCACACAAGTCATAAATGACACTACGGACCTATTCTAACTCCCGGAACAAAAATTCGAGCCCGATTCAACAAAGTCAACTCTCGGTCAAACTTCTCAACCTTCCAAACATTCAATTTTCCTACTTTCGCCAATTCAGGCCAAAACAACCTACAGACCTCCAAATCAACATCCAGATATATGCCTAAGTCCAAAATCACTATACGAAGTTATTAGAACTATCAAAACTCCATTCCGGAGTCGTCTACATAAAAGTCAAACTCTGGTCAACTCTTTCAACTTAAGGCTTCAACTTTGGGACTAAGTGTCCCGTTTCGCTCCGCAACATCACCGGAACCAAACCAACCATTCTGGCAAGTCACATAGCTACAAATGAACATAGAATAAACAATAAATGGGAGTAACAAAGCTACAATACTTAAAATGACCGGCTAAGTCTTTACGGTCATTATATTTTTCCCCAAAGAAATTCAAATGATTGATTCTTTTGTTGTTAGGTCGATTCCAATGTTAAAATGATCATTGGTGTCAGTCTTTTCTACACTAGCACTTGACAACTAAATTTTCAGTGATTCAACAACCATCATCACTACTATAGAGTCAAAAGTATTTGGTGTACATTAAGTGTCACGACCCAAATCTTGACTCAAGTCGTGATGGAACCCAACACCGTAGTCAGGCAAGCCAACATTTGATTTACTAGTGAATTCCCCTTAGTTGCGAAACATTTCCAACACTTGCCAAATTTTCAAGTTTAAGACATTAAGTGAAAACGGATGAAGTTTGACTAACTTAAGCAGAAATAGCCATAAGGGATCATAAACCAATATTTACAGCCCAAAAATAAAATGTCTACTACGTGTGTGCCAGGAACTAGTGTCACAAGTCTACAGGCATACTAGTGGAGTATAACAAAAGATGAATAAATTGTCCTACTGTCTGAAAGAACTAGATAGGAATAAGCAAAAGAAGACTCTGTAGTGCTGCTGAAGATCGCCAAGAGAAGCAGCTCACTGTGAAGTCAAATCCAAGTATATCTCATGATCGAGCTCCGACCTGATACCTAGATGCACCCCCCTCATAACCTGTACAATTAAGTACAAAAGCGTAGCATGAGCACATAACAGATATGTACCCAGTAAGTATCCAGTATAATCTCCAAGAAGTAGTGAAGAGAGGTTGACTTGACACTTACTAGGGTCCAAAAAATATAATTAATCAGGACATAATGAAGGTAACAAGTATGCAAGGATAATAAGGCAGTAAATATCAAAATGTAACCGCAATTCAATTTAAGTGGTGAAACAATCGTAAGCAAGTTCGCAATTCATTTCCCCCCAGATTTCTATCAATTCAATAGTCATAAATACATTAAGCAAATTCGTATACGCATAACGGAATAAGGACAACCGGCCTGAGACATCATAATAACAATATTTGTGCACTCCCGAAGGGTCGAACGGCGCGAACCATAGATGCATCTACCAACCTGCCGTGGCATACGACCCGCTCCAATGAGAGTGGGGGAAAACAACACTCCACTCGCGGAATATAAATTGCGAAGCGGTCACATACACAATCAACATCTTTCTTTAAACCCTTTTCGATGAACAATTCCTTTAAAATACTAAGTTCCATGATTTTCTTGAAACAAAGTTGCATACAATGAGGTCATAAAGCATATACTTCAATTTGAAGAAATTCGTAGGGCATGGTGTGAGCCTAACTACCCGGACATAACAATAATAGTCACTACGCACGGACTCTCGTCACCTCGTACATACGTAGTCCCCACAAACATTAACACATAATCATTTAGTTCACATATGGGGATAATTACCTCTTACAAGGTTAGAAAGGAGACTCACCTCGTATCGAGCCTACTTTCCGGGTCAAGAATGCGCCCGAAACTCCAAACTCGTCTCCCAAGGACTCAAAACTAATCAAATATTGCATAAATGAATTAATCTATGCTCAAAAGTATGAAATTCTCCTATTTAATTAGTTATTTCAACCTACTTAGAAAAATCCCAAAATACACCCCCCGGGTCCACATGCTCGGATTCCGAAAATTTATGAAGGAAACACTCACCCATAGTCTAAGGATCAATAATATGTAGTTTTTGCATGATTTCATAACCAATTCCTTGGTAATTCTCTGATTTTATTCATAGAACCCTAGGTTTTTCTTCTAACCCATGATTTCCACTAATTAATATGTTAATTTACCAGTGAATTCAAGTATTAAAAAATATTTAGGGTAGGAATTACTTACGTTACAGTAGCTAGTTCGTTTGTCCCTTTTGCAAGCTCTTAAAATCGTCAATGGTGGAAAGAAATGGTGAAAAATGTCCCATTCTCGTGTTTTAAAAGAACCTTACTGCCTACACGCTTTCCGAACCTGCGGCTCAAGGATCGCACCTGCGGTCTCGCATCTGCGAGAAAAATCTCGCACCTGCGGAAATAGGGGAGGAGTCCTGAGTTCGCACCTGCAGAGCAGAGTCCGCACCTGCGGAATTTGGCAAACTCACCGGAGGCCGCACCTGCGAGGCTTGAACCACAGGAGCGGTCTCGCACCTGCGACTGGGCCACCGCAGGTGCGGTCGCACCATATCTTGTGCACCAGCAACTGTTTTAGCTGGTTTTTGGCCTCGCGCGATGCCCGAATGGCATCCGGCCCCACCCGAGCCCCCGTCCAAATATACCAACAAGTCCTAAATCCTAATACAGACTTGCTCGAGCCTTCGGAACACCCAAAACAACGCTAAAACTAAAAATCACATCTCAAAACCCCTAGGTTCAAACTTAAGAATCTTTAAGTTCTTGAATTCGTTTTCATTACGCCGAACCTACCCATACTACTTAAATGACACCAAATTTTTCAAGCAAGTCATAAATGACATGATGAAACTATTCCCGATCTCGGAATTCTATTCGGACCTCTATAACACAAAATCACGTTCCAAACCACAATTTGAACTTAAAGGAACTCTTATTTTACTATTCTGCGCCGAAACGTTCTTGGGTCATCAAAAACCCGTTCCGAACATACGTCCAAGTCCGAAATCATCATACGAACCTATTAGGACCTTAGGATCTCTATTCCGAGGTTGTTTACTCAAAATTTTGATCGAAGTCAAACTTGGCCTTTAAGGCCAACCTTAAGGAACCAAGTGTTCCTATACCATTCCAAACTCCTCCAAATCCCGAACCACCCGTCCCCACAAGTCATATATCAGTAAAAGCAACTACAGAAAGTATCATTTAGGGGCACGGGGTCGTAGAACGCAAAATGACTGATCGGGTCGTTACATTCTCCACCTCTTAAACAAACGTTCGTCCTCGAACGGGTGTAGAATCATACCTTAAGTGCTGAATAAGTGTGGATATCTGCTCCGCATGTCCTCCTCGGACTCCCAAGTCGCCTCCTCGATTGGATGTCCCCTCCACTGGACCATTACGGAGGAAACTCTCTTGGACCTCAACTGGCGATCCTGCGTGTCAATAATAGCAACTGGCTCCTCCTCGTAGCCCAACCTCTCATCTAGCTGAATGGTGCTGAAATCTACCACGTGAGAGAAGTCGGCATGATATCTCCAGAGCATGGACACATGAAAGACCGGATGAACTCTTGATAAACTGGGAGGTAAAGCAAGCTCATAAGCCACCTCTCCAACTCGCTTCAACACCTCGAATGGACCTATAAATCTGGGGCTCAACTTTCCTTTCTTCCCAAACCTCGTAATACCCTTCATTAGCGAGACTTTCAACAGAACCTTCTCTCCCTCCATGAATGATAGGTCACGCGCCTTCCGATCTGTGTAACTCTTCTATCTGGACTGTGCTGTGCGAAGCCTCTCCTTAATAAACATCACTTTCTCCAAAGCATCCTTCACCAGGTTGGTGCCATACAACTTATCCTCGCCCGGCTCAAACCACCCAATAGGAGAACGACATCGCCGACCATACAGGGCCTTAAATGGAGTCATCTCGATGCTGGACTGATAACTATTGTTATAAGAAAACTCGGCCAAAGGTAGGAACTGGTCCCACTAACCCCCAAAGTCGATGACACATGCCCTGAGCATGTCCTCCAGTATCTGAACAGTCCGCTCCGACTGCCCATCAGTCTGAGAGTGAAATGTTGTGCTGAGCTCTACCTGGGTGCCCAAGTCACTCTGTAATGCTCTCCAGAAGTTCGAGGTGAACTGAGGACCTCCATCGGATATAATGGACACAGGCACACCGTGCAACCGAACAATCTCCCGCATGTAGATCTGGGCCAACCTCTCTAAAGTATAAGTAGTAGCTACTGGAATGAAAAGCGCCGACTTGGTCAGCCTGTCCACAATGACCCAAACGGCATCAACCTTCTACAAAGTCCGAGGCAACCTAACTACGAAGTTCGTAGCGATGTGCTCCCATTTCCACTCAGGTATAGGCATCTGCTGAAGCAGGACTCCTGGCCTCTTGTACTCGTACTTAACCTACTGGCAATTTAGACATCTAGCCACATACTCCACTATGTCCTTCTTCATCCACTTCCACCAGTAATGCTACTTCAAGTCACGATACATCTCTGTAGCACCAGGATGAATAGAATACCGTGAACTGTGAGCCTCCTCTAGAATCCGCTCCCTCAGGCCATCAATATTTGGAACACACAAACGGCCCTGAAGTTTAAGAACACCATCCTCGCCAATAGAAACCTCCTTGGCATCACCCCGTACCACTGTCTCCCGTAGCTCTGCCAAGCGCAGATCATCAAACTGTCGGGCCTTAATCTCCCCCAACAATGAAGACTGAGAAACCACACGTGCAAGGACTCGGCGGGGCTCTGAAAGGTCCAATCTCACTAGGCGATTAGCCAAGGACTGAATGTCCAAATCTAGAGGTCTCTCCCCTGCTGTAATATAAGCCAAACTACCCATACTCTCTGCATTCCTGCTCAAGGCATCTGCTACCACATTTGCCTTGCCCGAATGATAAAGAATGGCGATATCATAATCCTTCAGCAACTCAAGCCACCTGCGCTGCCTCAAATTAAGATCCCTCTGCTTGAACAAGTTCTGCAAGCTGCGGTGGTCTGTATAAACCTCACAGGACACCCCATACAAGTAGTGCCTCCAGATCTTAAGAGCATGAACAATCGCCGCTAACTCAAAATCGTGCACTGGGTAATTCTTCTCCTGAACCTTCAGCTGTCGTGAAGCATAAGCAATATCTCGCCCCTCCTGCATCAACACACATCCCAAGCCAAAGCGTGAAGCGTCGCAATATACTGTATACATCCCAATGCCGGAAGGCAAAACTAGAACTGGTGCTGAGGTCAATGCTGTCTTGAGCTTCTGGAAGCTCGCCTTACACTCGTCGGACCATCAGAACGGGGCATTCTTCTGAGTCAATCTAGTCACTGGAGCTTCAATGGATGAAAAACCCTCCACAAATCAGCGATAATAACCTGCTAAACCCAAGAAGCTCCTGATCTATGTAGCTGAAGTAGGGCGTGGCCAGCTCTGAACTGCCTCAATCTTCTTAGGATCAACCTTGATACCCTCTCCGGATACCACATGTCCCAAGAATGCCACAAAATCCAACCAGAACTCACACTTGGAGAACTTAGCATATAGCTTCTGTTCTCGCAAGGTCTGGAGCACAACTCTCAAATGCTGCTCGTGCTCCCCCAGACTACGTGAGTAAATCAAAATGTCGTCAATAAAGATAATGACAAAAGAATCAATATAAGGACTGAATACCCTGTTCATCAAGTCCATAAATGCTACCGGGGCATTAGTCAAGCCAAAGGACATCACCAGGAACTCATAATGACCATATCTCGTACGAAAAGCAGTCTTCGGAACATCCGAGTTCCGAATCTTTAGCTAGTGGTACCCCCGATCTCAAATCAATCTTAGAAAACACCCGAGCACCCTGCAACTGGTCAAACAAATCATCGATACGCGACAATGGGTACTTGTTCTTGACGGTAGTCAATACATATACGCATAGTCCAACCTTCTTCTGCACAAATAGCACTGGAGCATCCCAAGGTGATACACTCGGTCTGATAAACCCCTTATCCAACAACTCCTCAAGCTGCTCTTTCAATTCCTTCAACTCATTCGGAGCCATACGGTACGAGGGAATAGAGATAGGTTGGGTGCCTGGATCTAAGTCAATGCAAAAATCAATATCATAATCCGGTGGCATGCCTTGAAGGTCTGAAGGGAATACATCAGCAAACTCTCGAACTAATGGCACTGAATCAATCGTCGGAGACTCGGCGGTGGTGTCCCGCACATAAGCAAGATAAGCCAAACAACCCTTCTCGACCATGCGTCGAGCCTTCAAGAAGGAAATAACCCGACTAGCTGCACTAACTGAGGAACCTCTCCACTCCAATCTACGAAACTCGGGCATGGCTAGAGTAACCGTTTTGGCATGGCAATATAGAACGACATGATAGGGAGACAGCCAATCCATGCCCAGAATAGCCTCGAAATCAACCATGGCAAGCAACAGGAGGTCCGCTCTGGTCTCGAACCCACAGAATGTAACCACACAGGACCAATAAATCCGGTCGACCACCAAAGAATCGCCCACAGGAGTGGACACATAAATAGGAGTACCCAAGGACTCACGAGGAATATCCAGGAAACGAGCAAATAAGGCTGATACATATGAATAAGTGGATCCTGGATCAAATAACATTGATGCCTCTCTACCACATACTGAAATAATACCTGTGATCACGGCTTTTGAGGCCACTACATCTGACCTGGCCGGAATAGCATAGAATCTAGCTGGAGCACCGGACGACTGACCTCCGCCGGAATGAACAGAAGCTGACTGGACTCCCCCTGTCTGGCCTCCACCTCTAGGACGACCCCTGCCGACCTGTCCTCCACCTTTGGGTGGACGGACTGCTGGTGCTGGACCCATCGGCTGGTAACCCTGCTGCACTGCCTTGCCCCGAAGCCTGGGACAAAACCTCTTCATATGACCTGGGTCCCCACACTC
>ML258514.1:2889-46936 GCA_005239495.1 Nicotiana undulata | reverse complement strand
CCCCCCCCCCCCCCCGCACCATAGCCTGATGCCCTGAAGAAGAACCCTGAATAGCTGAAGGGCGATGTGAACTCTCTGGCATAACACTGAAGTAAGGGCTGGAGGATCCCTGATAACCTGAATAACAGTCGGATGAACCCTGAATAGCTGGAGGGCGGTAAGAACGCTCTGGCATGGCGCTGAAATAAGCCCTCGCTGGAACACCTCGTGTAGGTGGTGGGGGTGCTGAATATGGGGTCCTGCTGGTCTGGCCCCTACCAAACTGACCTCTGCCCCTAGCTGGAGCACCTCTGAAATCCCTGGAAAATATGGCTCTCTTATCCTATTTCCCCTGCTCCCTGCTCCTCGAACGATAACCCTAAATGTAACCCAGCTACAAATCTCCGCACTCTCTCAGCATCAGTAGAAAGTATCATGAGTGCATGACGAGACAGCTCAGAAAACCTAGCCTCGTAGTCTTTCACTGACATATGACCCTGCTCCAGCTGCTCAAACTGATACCGCAGCTCTTCCCTCTAAGAGGGTGGAATATATATGTCCAGGAACATCTGGGTGAACAGCTCCCAAGTGGTAGGAGGAGAATCTGCCAGCCTGCCAAGAATATAGGACTGCCACCATCTACGGGCCCTACCCTCTAACTAGAAAGTAGTGAAGTCAACTCCATGGGACTCCAATATCCTTATGTTGTGCAGTCTGTCCCTGCACCTATCAATGAAGTCCTGGGCATCCTCGCCACGCTCACCTCCGAAGACAGGGGGTGCAATCTGGTCCACCTATCCAATAGCTTCTGCGGATCGCCGTCCGCAGCGAGTCTGGGTTCAGGTGCTGCTGCTACAGGCTGGGCCACCCACCCACGGGCAATGTACCCGGGGTCTGATATACTGCTCCTGCATGACCTGCGGTCTGGGAAGTAGGGGTCTGGACTCCCCCTCCCGCCTGAGATGTGGCAAGGCCTGCTGGAAATAAACCAGTCCGAGTCATGATATTCATGAACCGCATCATACGGCCCATGACCTCCTGGAATCCCGGCGCCGTCATAAAGTCTAATGGGGCAGGATCTGCTGTGGGCGCCTCGCCCTGCTCCTCTGTGATAGGATCCTCTGCCTGATCCGCTGGGGGTGCTACTAGAACAGCTTTGGGACGCTCTCATCCCCTACCTCGGGCTAGTGACCTCTCCCGACCTCTGCCATGGTCTCGGATGACGGGGGTAGCAGCCCTTCCCAGGTTTGGAACGTCGGTTGTGCGCGTCCTCACCATTTGTGAGAGAATAGAAGAGTGAGATTTAGTACACCATCAACTGCAGGATAGAAGATGAATAAAAAGAGATTTCCTAACACCCTATAGCCTCTTGAATCTGTATAGACGTCTTCGTACTGATCCGCAAGACTCTAATGGGTTTGCCCGTGACTCGTGAGACCTACGTGAACCTAGAGCTCTGATACCATGTTGTCACGACCCAAATCTTGACTCAAGTCGTGATGGCACCCAACACCGTAGTCAGGCAAGCCAACATTTAATTTACTAGTGAATTCCCCTTAGTTTCGAAACATTTCCAACACTTGCCAAATTTTCAAGTTTAAGACATTAAATGAAAACGGATGAAGTTTGACTAACTTAAGCAGAATAGGCATAAGGGATCATAAACTAATATTTACAACCCAAAAATAAAATGTCTACTACGTGTGTGCCAGGAACTAGTGTCACAAGTCTACATGCATACTAGTAGAGTACAACACAAGATGAATAAATTATCCTACTGTCTGAAAAAACTAGACAGGAATAAGCAAAAGAAGACTTTGTAGTGCTGCTAAAGATCGCCAAGAGAATCATCTCACCGTGAAGTCAAATCCAGGTATATCTCAGGATCGAGCTCCGGCCTGATACCTAGATGCACCCGCCTCAGAACCTGTACAATTAAGTACAAAAGCGTAGCTTGAGTACATAACAGATATGTACCCAGTGAGTATACAGTCTAATCATGAAGAAGTAGTAACGAGAGGTCGACTTGACACTTACTAGGTTCCAAACAATATAATTAAGCAGGACATAATAAAGGTAACAAGTATGCGAGGATAATAAGGTAGTAAATATCGAAATGTAACCGCAATTCAATTTAAGTGGTGAAACAATAGTAAGCAAGTTCTCAATTCATTTTCCCCCAGATTTCTATCAATTCAATAGTCATAAAGACATTAAGAAAGACATTAAGAAAGACATTATTCAATAGTCATAAAGACATTAAGAAAGACATTATAATGGATCTGAAGAATGTGGATATCAAAATTGAGAGTGAGGATTAGGCCTTGATTGTGTTATGTTCTTTACCACTGTCTTATGTTATTTTTGTCGATACGCTGCTATATGGGAAAGACAACATTTCACTGGAAGATGTTAGTAATGCACTAAAATCTAAAGAGTTGAAAAAGAGCTTTCCAAAATGCAGTATTGAGGGCGAGGATCTTGTGATTAGAGGAAGAACACAACAAAAGAACTTTAACAGGAAAATGTCACCTGCCAGATCAAAGTCTAGAGCAAGGAAGCAATATTGTTATGTGTGCGGGGAGCAAGGTCACTACAAGAGAAATTGTCCTAAGATGAAGGAGAAAAGAGGGAAGCAAAAAATAGATAATTCGGCAAATATTGTTGACACTGGCATTAATTCTGATGATAGTAACTATGTAAGGGAAGTCTGTGTTGTGAGTTCTAGTCATGGGCAGAATTTTTGGGTTCTTGATGTTAGTGCTACTTTTCACATGGGTCCACACAAGAATTGGTTTGCAACTTACAAGTAAATGAGTGGGACTGTCTATATGGGAGACGATAATCCACTACCAGTAGAGGGGGTTGGTAACATCAAATTGATAATGTTCGACGGAATTATTATAAACATTGAGTGTTGGCATGTTCCTCGTATAAAGAGAAATTTGATTTCTCTTTCGACTTTGGATGATCAAGGGGATAAATTTCACTCCGAGAATGGAATACTTAAAGTGTGTAAAGGCTTCATGGTACTCATGAAGGGTAAAACTACGTTCTAAATTGTATCATCTTTAGGCCAGTGTAGTGAAGGGAAAGCTGTTGTAGCTTCTGGGAAAAGTGATCAGAATCAATCTCAATTGTGGCACTTGCGACTTGGCCATAAGAGTGATAATGGATTGTCTTTGTTGAGTAAGCAGAATTTGCTGAATGGGTACAAAAATCAACTTTTGAATGTTTGTGAGATTGTGTGTTTGGTAAACAGACAAGGGTAAAGTTCAGCAATAAGGCCGAGCACAAGACCAGAGACGAATTAGATTATATACACTCTGACTTGTGGGGTCCAAACAGAGTTCCCTCCAAGAGTGGTGCCAGGTATTTTATGACTTGGATTGATGATTACTCAAAGAAGGTGTGGGTGTATTTTCTGAAAACAAAAGATGAGGCCTTTCTAACATTTGTTAAATGGAAGACAATGGTTGAGAGGTAGACGAAAAGAAAAGTTAAGCGTCTTCGAACTGACAATAGGTTAAAATTTTGCAATTCTAAGTTCGATAATTTCTGCAGCAGAGAGGGCATAGTGAGACACCGCACTTGTGTCGGAACACCACAACGAAATGGTGTTGCAGAACGTGTGAATAGAATGCTTTATGATAAGGCACGAAGCATGCTTTTACACTCATGTGTTAGCAAAGATTTTTGGGTTGAAGCAATCAATATAGCTTGTTATTTGGTCAACAGATCTCCATCCACAGCTATTGAGTTCAAAACTCCTTTTGAGGTATGGTCCGGTTCGCCTGCTGATTATTCAAATTTAAGAATATTTGGTTGTCCTGCTTATGCTTATGTGAGGGATGGAAAACATGAGCCGAGGGCAAAGAAGTGTATATTTCTAGGGTATGAAACTGGAGTGAAAGGTTATAGGTTATGGTGCACAGATCAAAAGACTTCATGGCTAATTACGGAAGGGTATTGCAGATGTAGGCTTGACTTTTTACAAAGACAAGTTGAGTGAAACTTTAGTTGGCTATGTCAATTCAGATTATGCAGAGGACTTAGATAAGAGAAGATCTCTGACAGTTATGTTTTTACTCTTTCGTGTATTGCCATCAGTTGGAAGGCGACTTTGCAGTCTGTTGTTTTTTTGTCTACCACAGAAGCTGAGTATATGGCAATTACGGAAACAGTTAAAGAGGCTATTTGGCTACAAGGCTTGGTAAGTGATCTTGGACTAGCTCAGAAGAAGATACAAGTTTTTTGTGACAGTCAGAGTGCCATTCATCTTACTAAGAATCAGATGTTTCATGAGCGGACGAAGCATATTGAAGTCAGACATCACTTTATTCGAGACATTATAACAAAAGGGGTTGTTAATGTGGAGAAAATGTCTACGCATGATAATCCAGCTTATATGATGACCAAGGCAGTCCTGGCAAACCAGTTTAGGCATTTCCTAGATGGTGTGTGAAATACTCAATACAACCCTCGCGAGGGCCGAGGGCAAGGTAGAAAGACGTTGTTCCTGTTGATGAAGAGAATTCAAGCCAAGGGGAAGATTTATTATTTTGTGGCTTGAATTATTTCCTTGTATTTTTAGAAAACCCATAATCCCTATAGGTTTAGGAAAACTCATTGTCCTAATAGAAATGGGAAAGGAAAACCTATAGTCCTTGTTAAATTGGAAAACCTTTCTCTTATAGATATGGGAACTTTTGGATCTATATATTGGGGTTGTAGTTGGGCATTCTGTAGATTGTATTGTGCTTTTCTTCTCATTCATAGTGGAAAACTCTCTCTACTTTTTCCCCGAGGATTAGGCTTAGCCGAACCTCGTTAAATCATTGTGTTGATTTTTTTTTTCTCTATTTTCTTTGTGTGTGATTGTGTGTTAGTTAACCCACGATATTCCGCAACAATATTTGTTATTTTGTGGCTTCAATTATTTCCTTGTATTTTTAGGAAACCTATAATCCCTATAGGTTTAGGAAAACTCATTGTCCTAACAAATTTTGGAAAGGAAAACTCATTGTCCTAACAAATTTTGGAAAGGAAAACTTATAGTCCTTGTTAAATTGGGAAACCTTTCTCTTATAGATTTTGGAACTTTTGGGATATATATATAGGGGTTGTAGTTGGGGATTCTATAGATTGTATTGTGATTTTCTTCTCATTCATAGTGGAAAACTCTCTCTGCTTTTGCCCCGGGGATTAGGCTTAGCCGAACCTCGTTAAATCATTGTGTTGATTTTTCTTCTCCATTTGCTTTTTGTGTGATTGAGTGCTAGTTAACCCACAATATTCTGCAACAAATGGTATCAGAGCCCAGGTTCAGCAGGACGAGTATTGAGATAGCGGAGTGATGGTGCGCGGTGACACGCACACAAGAAGAAGCTAGTTGCGATCTTTGGGTGCCGTAATACTCTAACAATGTGGGTGGCACACAGTAATCTCGGAAATTAACCCGTGGATCATGGTAGTGGGCCACATGGAACTTAGTTCGAAAGGGAGATTGTTGGGTACTGTGCGAACAAAGTCCCACATTGATAGCTGAAAGGATTGGAAATCTACATATAAGGTGTAGGGATCTCATAACAGTGTGAAGCCTTTTGGAAAAAACCGTGCGAGTTTGGCCCAAAGCGGACAATATCACATAATATTAAGAGTGTATTTGGGCTAGTTTAGCCCAGCAATCTCCATATTAAGAACCTAGCGGTCGTAATAGTACACCAACTCAGAAGAGTCACTATATGTCTTTTTTCTCTTCCAGTTTATTTGATTTGATACTAAATGCTTTCTTTCTCATGTGATAGGATATGAATTTATAACTTCTTTTCTGACCAGCTATCTTTAAATTGTGCACGCTGATTTATACTAACATGTTCTGTATATCTATCAAGTTGTGCAGAAACTGATCGATGTTGTCTCTCGATAAGAATATGATGCGAGAACGTTGGCAGAAGATGACTTCCACGTACGGCTCCGAAAGAAAGAGACCAAAAGATCAGTTGCAACACTTAAAGCAGAATGAATTGGTGGTCAGAAACTTACTAAGGATATCACGTCGGAATGAATTGGGACAAATTGCAGAAATATATTTGAGATAAAGACGGAAAATTGTTCTTCCATGGTTGTCCATTTTCTTGATTGACGAAGTTGGTTCATAGTTAGACGGAGAACGAAAATAATGTATTGTTAGTTATGATGGCGGAGTTTTAGTCCAAATAACATGGACAAATTCAGATGTACGCGAGTCCCAAGTGAGAAAATGCAGATGAGTTTTTTTTTCCACAAGAGAAGTCGTTTGAATCCAATAACATATTCATGACTTCATTGATGATTATAAATTGGAATTTGTTTCTGCTTATTAATTGGCAATGCCATCTTTGTCACATGGTCAAGACACGAAAGGAAAAAATAAACAGACTATATTTGTGAAAGGGTGCAAAAGAAAAGGGACTGCACCTCCTCGAAATTCAGTAGGTCTTTTCATTGGGAAAAACGACTACAGAGATGGCCACAACATCTAAGCAACGAATTGAAAAAAAAATCGAGTGTGTTATAATGGTTTAGTTGGAAAGTCGTTAGAAAAGAAAATCAAAATTCTATGTGATTTTCACTCTATCTTTGAGATTAAAATTGTCGTGACGTTCTATTTATTTTCAGAGATTAAAGTCTAAGTGACTTTCTACTCGGTTTGGAGATTAAAATCTTTGTAATTTTTTACTCCAATTTATTATTTGGTTTGAAGATTAAAAACTTTACTGTTTATTAGATCCGATATCAAATATTACTCGGTTAGAAGATTAAAAATTTCACCATTTATTAATTCTGGTTGTGAAGATTATAAAACATCACCATTAATTCTGGCTCTATCGTGGCACAAACAACAGTTCCTGTGGTTGGCTCTGCAAAGTAATAGGGGCGGTGAATGTGAATCTCCTTTTGAAAAAATATGTTTGGAATATGGTATTATTCATCAAACAACAGCCCTTTAGTCACCGCAATCTAATGAAATTGCAGAAAGAAAAGAATAGAACGTTAAAGGAGATTATGAATGTCTTGTTCTGATTTACCCAAAAATTGTGGGGGAAAATTATTCTTACAGAAAATCGAATACTCGGTACAGTTTCTTGTAGCAATACGCAATCCATTCCATATGAAAAATGGAATGGAAGGAAGCCCAACTTAAATATTTTAAAGTGTGGGGGTGCTTAACTTAAATGCAATTTCCTAAATCCAAAAGGGTAAAAATCATAATAGAAATTATTGAATGCGTTTTCATAGGATATGCAACAAATAGTAAGGCATATCATTTTCTGGTTCATAAATAAGAAAATTCCGACATTCATATTAATACGGTAGTCGAATTAGTTAATGATGAATTCTTTAAAAATATTTATCCGTATAATAAGGAATGTGAGTCATCTAGTGAAATATATAAGTGACTAGTGAGGTGAATCCAAGACGTAGTAAACGTCAAAGGATAACTACTTCCATTGGATCAGATTTTCTGATGGTCTGGTTAGACAATAGCTTCAAACATTGAAATAAGTTATGTCTTCCTCGGAAAGAAGAAGTCAATAGTGAGATAGAATCCATATTAAATAATCATACTTAAGAATTGGTTGATCTTCCTCTAGGAATAAACCTTTGGATAAGAAAAATAAAAGTTGATGGTACTATTGACAAATATAAGGCAAGATTGATTGCCAAAGGATTAAGACAACGAGAAGGTCTTGATTACTTTGACACATACTCACTGGTAACGAGAATTACATTTGATCGAATGGTAACAATGTTAGCCACCGTGTATGGCCTTGAAATTCATCAGATGGACGTAAAGACATCCTTCTTAAATGGAGATTTGGAGGAAGAAATTTATATGGAACAACCTGAAGGGTTCGTGGTTCCTGGAAAAGAAAGAAGGGGCATCGACTTGTGAAGTCACTTTACGGACTAAAACAAGCGCACAAACAATGACATGCAATATTGACCAATTAATATTGTCATGTGGATGATATATGGATAACAAATAATAGAAAAGGCGTATGATATTTGAAATGTGGGGGCATTTAGCTTATGCATGACAAAAGCCAATATTAGACATGATGTCTATGTTTTCACAAATAGTGGAAATCAATATGGTAATGTAAATTCATTATTTATTTAGTCTTAGTGAAGACTAGTTGAGTGAAACTACCAATTCAGAAATTGGTCAATTGCGTTTCTCGAGAGGTTGTTTCTTTCTTGAAAATCTATATTGTTTAGCTCGTTTATGAAAGGATGTCACTTTGAAGGTTGCGATTTTCCATGAAAAGTGTGTTTGTATGTTTTGTACAAACATCACAGTGAATGAACGAACGTATTAATACATTGGTCTATAACGAGGTGAACCAACAGATGAACATGACCAAAATCCATTGCAAGTTGGATTTGTCTCAAAATTATGCTTTGCACCACAATAAGTATCACACAATAATGGAGGAATACAGTGATGCAAATTAAATCACCGATTCGATTGTTTTAAATCCATAAGTGGATATATTTTCACAGACGATGGAAGAGCGGTGTCTTGGAAATTATCCAAATAAACGGGTATGACCCGCTCTATAATGGAGGCTGATTTTACAGCCTTAGACAAGGCCGGTGAAGAAAGAATGGATTCGAAATTTCTCAAAAATATTTCATATTGGCCCAAATCATTTGCACCAATAAGCATATATTGAGATAGTCAAGCGGCAATAGGATGGCTTAGGAGCGTTATGTATAATGGAAAATCTCATCATATGCGACAAAGACGTATAATCGTTAGCCAACTATACTCTAGGGGAATTATCACAATTGACTATGTGAAGTTAAGTGATAATGAGTCGGATCCACTTACAAAAGGTCTAACTAGAGAGGTAGTTGAGAGATCATCAAAGGGAATGAGACTATGACCGAGGACAAGTCACTGTTGCGGTAACACTACATAGAAGACTGAAGATCCCAAGATCTAGGTTCAAGGAGATCAAATAAAGTCATTAGTGACAGTTCAATATTGTCAAATAAAATTTTGGTCCATTCTCGTGATGAGACAATGTTCAGTACCAAGGATAAAGCATTAAGACTTTTTAATAATCTCTAAGTTTGATACATGGTATATCAAATAGTATATCTCTGGGATTACACATTTAGGAATCACCTATGTAAGTGTGAAGTGTAAGCCGCTTCAAGGAGAATTTAGTAAGGCCAGTTCTCTATGCACTTATAAACCAGGCGGTGTTCATAGCTGAAACGAACACACCAATGAGAACCAAAGACAGTTAAGGTTTATTGTGTGACTTATGGTAGTCTAGGTATACACGAAAGCTCGACAGTTCAAAGATATCAAATGTACCGATTGATTGAGTATATCCGGCATAAATTCACTACGGAAAGTTCAAAGAGAAACCTACTTATCCAGATGCGATTAATCCTTACTTGCGAATCACACAACTTTGCATACATGATTTTATCATATAGCCATTCCCCATTCATGTGGGGATTACTGCGTTTTTATTTAGGGGTGTGAATGAAAAATGGAAGAGGCACCTCTTACATTGCACCTCTTCATCTCACCCTTTCATTGTCTATACATTTAGAGGCTTGGCCTCATTTTTCATCCATGGAAAATCTGAAATTTCTCCTCTCTTTTCTATATTGTTGCAATTTTTTCAAATAAATAAAGTGTCAAGTTTGATTTGTCCTGTTTGTTAAGTTCGCCGAAGTTCTGTAATTTCGATTGTCAGTATTACAGAATAGTTTTTCCGTTCTATCCTGGGAGGAGGTATTCATAACCTTGGACAATAGTGAGGGGATTAAATTACTTAAGGACACACAAGCAACTTGTGGGATCGGACTTTACTTATGTTCTATTTTATTGAATTAACATTTCTTTTCTTCTCTGATTTTCTAGTATCGAACACAGGTTTTCAACAGCTGCACCCTTGAATTATGAAAACTCATGCATAAAATCAATTTAACAGTATGAACACACAGGTCGTGACCTACTATGAGGGCACACAAGCCTGAATGAATTATCAATGAAGCAAAATTCTAATCAATCTACACATTCACTATATATAAAACTCAGCAAACTTGTGTCTGCGGTTTCAACATAAAGAGATAATGTCTCTGCATAGAAAATTTTCAATTCTTAGTGTTCATGTTGCGGTTGACATTATCTTTGATAGCCTCTTTGGATTCTTCGGCCTTGCCCATCACTGTTTCTTTCATCTTCTGTGTGGTGTCCTTAACTGATCCCCACGCCTCTTGTGCTGTTTCTTTTGCTTTTCCAGCCATGTCCTGTGCTGCGTCCGCCACCTTATCTCCCATTACCTTCGTCTTCCGCATAGCCTAATTTCATATCAAATATATTAGTACTCCGATCCCATATTATATATATATGTTTAGCAGAATATATAGACATTATTAATAATTAATTACCTCATCAGCAGCATTGGCAGTCTCATTTTTGGCTTCTTGGCTGGCCCGTTTTGCCGCATCAGCGCCTTGTTTCGCTGCATCAGCTCCTTTTCCAGCTGCATTACGAGCCTCTTCTTTAATTGCCATTGCTAGGTGGCGTTTAGCTATCTGTTTCCCAAGATCAATCCAATTACAAAATGTTAAAACTGAACTATAATAGGTAGACGAACTTCAATACAAAATATAGTACTATTAATAACTTGTTGATAATGTAAAAACAGTATATAAACATTAATTGATCACCTGGAAAGGTCTGGGTGGTGCACCAAGAAAAACTCTAGAGCTCAAAGGGGTATGACCAATGATAGCTCTGGCATTTTGGAGCTTTGTAAGAGTTGGTGTTAGAGCCATGCTTGCCATTTCTTTCTAATTAGTTTTTTCTTTTCTTCAATTTGATTTCGGTATTATTTTTATTCTACAGTTGGTAGTTGTATATATAGGGGAGGGTCGTGACTCGTGAGCAAGGATAGCACGCACAAATAGAAAAATAGTGGAGAATAAGTCCCTTGAGGTTAGTTTCCTGTCTATTTCCCGAATTTGAAGTTGCCAATCACTAAAAACTATTTACAAAGAGCATTGTACGGATCTCTTCCTTCCTCTCACTGCCACTAATCTTTTTTGTTGTCTGCAAAAAGAAACAAACGGATAATCAATAATGAACGTAATTTTCAAATTAATTTATATTTTCCTGATCAACTGGGCGGTTCATCACTTATTTATTTATTTTTCTCTTGCAAAGCCACCATCACTTATTTTGAAGAGTAATTATCTTACGGGAATCGGACTAATAGTATTGAACCATTTAATTATCATTTAATAAGAATTGAAATGATGCTTATATCATTTCTTAAAATGATAATGGATACGGTTAAATCCGGGCCCACTCAATTTTATTGATTAATCGAGACCAGGGGACGGATCGAGGATCGACCCCATATTATATCAGATCGAGACATAAGGATAAGGTACCGAGTTCGGGATTCGAAATACCTGTCGAGATCGAGACCAATGATGATTGAGACAGAACGGGATAGACATCGAGCAAGACCGAAATAGCATAATAACGGAAAACCGAGATATCCGTGACTGGTCGAGGATCATGGCGGAAATCTCGGAACGGATCAAATCAAAAATGATTATTTAGCTAATTATGAGATTTCCTTCTGTAATAAGAATTGTACCATATGTAGAATTCCTCTACTATATAAACGGGGTTCTAATCATTTATAATCATCTCGTTCTCGCATATCAAAACAATATAATACTCTTTCTCTCTTATACTCTCGTGCCCATCAACTTATTTCATATTTCACAACTCTATTCTCAGCCAGTTCGAGGGCGATCTAGCTCGAGGGCTGAATTGCATTTTAATACTGGTTTGCTTTACTTTACTGTTAATTACTATTTTTAATCATCACATTTATCAATTGGTACAAGGTGAAATCACATATCCTTAAAACCATTTATAATTAAGTTTAACTGGTATTTGATTTTAAGGGTAAACAGTTTGGCGCCAACCATGGGGCTAAGGATAATAGTGATTGCCTGGTATTAATTCTCATAACACACACTGCTTTACGCTTGTCCTCGTCGAACTCACAAACAACACCCACACACGCCGACAAAGGCCTTGGTTTTCATGGAGAAAACGACAATATAGTCGCGGCAGGGATCGAAGTGCCTCAGGCTAGCCTCAAGGGAGTACCGATTGCAAATCTCGTCGACGTCAGTTCCCATGTGGCCCTAAATGCAAATCCCGGCGTCAATCCCGAGAAAAACGTCTTCAGGGAAGTTCGATCAGGCAGTCGAGGTACGCAGGGCGGCGAAGACGGCGGTGTCAGCCTTCAACTGATATTTGAAATGTTACATGCTCAACAAACTACTATACCGCAACTACAAAATCAGAACCGTGCACCGAGTGGGGTCGAACCCGAACCCTCACTAGAAGTTGTTCATAGAGCCGAACCAGTACCAGAGAGGCTAAACGAGGACGAATTGGGGACTGACCCCGCCATTATGAAAATACTCGAAGAACTCCCAAAACGGATCGAATCGGGTGAGAAATAGATTGAGGAAAATGACAAAAAGGTAGAAACGTATAACTCCCGAGTTGATCAAATTATGGGGTCACCACTAATTCTGAAAGGTTTGGATTCAAAGAAGTTCGTGCAAAAGCCTTTCCCTCCAAGTGCGACTCCTAAGCCCATCCCAAAGAAATTCCGCATGCCAGAAATTCCCAAGTATAATGGGACCACCGACCCTAATGAGCATGTCACTTCTTATACATGCGCAATAAAGGGGAATGATTTATAGGATGATGAGATTGAGTCCGTTCTACCGAAGAAGTTTGGAGAAACTTTATCGAAGAGGTCGTTGATATGGTACCATAATTTGCCGCCAAATTCCATTGATTCCTTCCACATGCTCGCAAATTCCTTCATCAAAGCACATGCCGGAGCAATAAAGGTCGAGACTAGGAAGTCAGACCTCTTCAAAGTGAAGTAGAAGGACAACGAAATGTTAAGGAAATTTGTATCTCGGTTCCAAATGGAACGTATGGACCTACCACTGGTCGCAGATCATTGGGTCATCCAAGCTTTTACTCAAGGTTTGAATGTACGAAGTTCGGTGGCCTCACGATAGCTAAAGCAGAATTTAATTGAGTATCCAGTTGTGACCTGAGCCAATGTGCATAATTAGTACTTGTCAAAACTCAGGGTCGAGGATGATCAGTTGGGGACCCCTTCCGGTTCAGTTTATCCAAACTGGCCTGTTGGCAGAATTCAAAGGGACATCGACAGAGAACCCCGATGAAATAGAGATCGGTATCAACCATACGGTTGAGACCGTACAAACAACGATCCTTGACACAAATCCCGTTCGGAGTGATCGAAGGAATGATCGAGGGCAGAGCTTCCGAGGGCTCATGAGTAAGAGTGGCTTCGATAAACATGTCGAGCCCACAGAAGCGCCACAACTATTAGAATATAACGTCAATGTCGATGTATCAGCTATTGTATCGGCCATTGGGCGGATCAAGGATACTAGATGGCCTCAGCCCCTACAAAGCGATATGGCGCAGAGGAAACCCAGTCAAATATGCAAATACCATGTACTCATGGTCATAGAACGGAAGACTGTAGACAGCTAATGGAAGAGGTAGCCCGTTTGTTCAATGAGGGCCACCTTCGAGAATTTTTGAGCGACCGAGCTAAGAACCACTTCACAGACAAGGATGCAAACGGGAAGAACCATAACATGTGATTCACATGATCGTCGGTGGGGTCGATGTCCCACAGAGACCCATATTCAAGCGCACCAAGGTGTCAATCACCAGGTAAAAGCGAACTCGGGACTATGTGTCGGAAGGGACCTTGTCTTTCAATGACGAGGAAGCCGAGGGGATCTCACAACCCCACAATGATGCACTGGTATTATCTATCCTTATGAATAACATTCAAGTTAAACATGTTTTGATTGATCCAGGAAGCTCGGCCAACATTATTCGATCGAGGGTCGTGGAGCTGCTCGGCCTACATGATCAAAGCACGCAACTCGGGTCCTTAATGGCTTCAACATGGCGAGTGAAATTACCAAAGGTGAAATTATCTTGCCAGTAAATGTACCCGGGTCCATTCAAGAAACAAAGTTCTATGTGATCGAGGA
This sequence comes from Nicotiana undulata, assembly GCA_005239495.1. NCBI lineage: Eukaryota > Viridiplantae > Streptophyta > Magnoliopsida > Solanales > Solanaceae > Nicotiana > Nicotiana undulata. The sequence continues at coordinate 32,788 of ML258514.1, read as the reverse complement.
TGATATGAGATACAACTCCCTACTCAGAAGGCCCTGGATTCATAACATGAGGGCGGTACCTTCAACCCTTCACCAAGTTCTGAAGTTCCCGACATCGGAGGGAGTAAAAACGGTATATGGGGAACAATATGCCGCCAAAGAAATGTTTGAGGTCGATGAAGTGATACCAGTATTGGCGCTCTTATCAACAAAGGGATCAAAATCAAAAGGAAAGCAGGAGGCCAAATAGCAACCACAGACACCAGCCTCGACTCAATTGGAGAAGCAGGAACGGACGAGGACGATGACTACTGGATCCATCGATCCTTCATAACTCCCGATGATTTCGAGGCCATCAAATCAACAAATGAAGAGCTGGAACAAGTCATACAAATCGAAGACCTGCCCGAACGAAAGATATACCTGGGCACGGGGTTGACTCCCGAGCTCAAAGAAAAAACCTTATTGAATTCGTTTTAGATAACATGGATTGCATTGCTTGGTCCAATCTCGATATGAGAGGGATCAATCACTACACATCAGCTGAGCTTGGATCTGAAGTTCCGTCTAGTGTAGAAAAAGAGAAGGCCTCAGTCCGAGGTTAAGCATGCATTCATCAAGGATGAGGTAACTAAACTTCTCAAAATAGGGTCCATTCGTGAAGTAAAATATCTCGAATGGCTAGAAAACGTAGTGGTAGTCCCTAAGAAGGGAAATAAACTTAGAATGTACGTAGACTATAAGGACTTAAACAAGGCTTGCCCTAAGGATTCTTTTCCTTTGCCGAATATCGATCACATGATCGATGCCACGACCGGCCACGAGATTCTCAGTTTCTCAACACCTACTCCGGGTATAATCAAATACAGATGAACCCCGAGGATCAGGAAAAGACTTCGTTTATCACAAAATACAGCACCTACTGTTATAACGTTATGCCGTTCGGACTAAAAAATGCTGGTGCAACTTATCAACGCCTAGTAAATCTAATGTTCGAAGAACAAATAGGTAAATCAATGGAGTTTTATATTGATGACATGTTGGTTAAGTCCCTGCGATAAGAGGACCATTTAAAACATTTGCAGGAGACCATAGACATACTAAGAAAGTACAACATGAAGCTCAACCCAGAGAAGTGTGCGTTCGGGGTCGGCTCGGGCAAGTTCCTCGGCTTTATGGTATCAAATCGGGGGATCAAGATCAACCTTGATAAAATCAAAGCCATCAAATATATCACAGTCGTGGATAATGTCAAGGTTGTACAAAGGTTAACATGGCGCATAGCCGCCTAGGGCGATTAATCTCGAGGTCCTTAGACAGAAGTCACCGGCTCTTCTCACTGCTTAAGAAGAAGAGTAATTTTGCATGGACCCCTGAATGCCAGCAAGACTTATAAGAACTAAAACGATACATGTCAAGCCCACCACTGCATCACACCCCGAAAGCGGACGAGCAACCCTACTTATACTTGACAGTGGTAAGTGGGGTCCTAGTTCGAGAAGGGTAAGGTACGCAATTCCCTGTTTACTATGTTAGTCGGACCTTAGGTGAGGCCGGGACCAGATACCCTTAGAAAAATTAGCGCTTGCTTTAATAAGCGCCTCTAGGAAATTAAAATCATACTTCCAATTTCACCCAATTTGTGTTGTAAGTACCTATCCACTTTGCAATATTTTGCAGAAATCCGAGCTCTCGAGTCGACTGGCCAAATGGGCCATCGAGATCAGTAGGTACAATATCGAATATCAACCCCGAACGACCATCAAGTCTCAAATCTTGGCAGACTTTACGCTAGCCCTCGTACCCGAGATCGAAAAGGAACTATTATTAAAATTGGGTACATCATCGAGGGTGTGGACCCTCTTCACAGATGGCGGGTCAAACGTGAAAGGGTCTGGGCTGGGCATCATTTTGAAGCCGCCCACAGGAAACCTAATTAGACAATATATATCAAAACTTCGAAGTTAACTAACAATGAGGCCATGAATACAATTCTCAAGCTGGATAAAAGTTTAGGAGCAGAGGTCATCGAGGCCAAATGTGATTCCCTACTTGTGGTAAACCAAGTCAACAGAACATTAGAATTTTGAGAAGCTCGAATGCAGTGATACTTGGACAAGATACATGTCACTCCTCATCGATTTAAAGAGTGGACTTTACAACACGTACCTCGGGAACAGAACAACTAAGTCGATGCCCTTGCAAACTTGGGGTCATCGATCGAAGATGCCGAACTTAACTCAGGGACTGTCGTACAACTTTCGAGATCAGTAATCGAAGAAGTCCATGCCGAAATATACTCTACAAGTCTGACCTGGGATTAGGGAAACAAGTACATCGAATATCTAAAGAAGGGGAATCTTCCGTCAGATCCAAAGGAGTCGAGAAATCTACTAACAAAGGCAACACAATTCACTTTGGCCGAGGATGGAACGCTATTTAGGAGGATGTTTGATGGACCATTGGCGATATGTTTGGTACCAGGAGACACCGATTATGTATTACGGGAAATGCACAAAGGCACTTGTGGGAATCATTCTGGTGCCGAATCACTGGTTCACAAAGTCATTAGAGCAGGGTACTACTGGGTCGATATGGAAGAGGATACCAAAGAGTTCGTTCGAAAGTGCGACAAATGTCAAAGGTATGCGCCAATGATCAACCAGCCCGGAGAGAAGCTCCACTCGGTCTTATCCTCATGGTCGTTCATGAAATGGGGAATGGACATCGTCGGCACTCTACCTTCGGCCCCATGTAAAGCTCAGTTTATTTTATTTATGACTGATTATTTTTCTAAGTGGGTTAAAGCACAGTCTTTCGAGAAAGTCAGAGAAAAAGAAGTCATTGACTTCATTTGGGACCACACTATATGTCGATTCAGGATGCATGTGGAGATTGTATGAGTTAGTGGGAAGCAATTCATCGGCAGCAAAGTGACTAATATCTCGAGGATCACGAGATTAAAAGGATTCTATCAACGCCATATCACCCCAGTGGGAACGGACAAGCGATATCGACCAACAAAACCATCATTCAAAATCTTAAGATGAGATTGATCAAAGCTAAGGGAAAATGGAGAGAGATATTGCCCGAGGTTCTCTTAGCATACCGCATAACGTCAAAATCCAGTACGGGGGCAACACCGTTCTCTTTAATTTATGGTGTCGAAGCTCTTATCCCGATCGAGGTCAGGGAACCTAACCTCAGGTTTCGATATGCAATAGAAGAATCAAACCACGAGGCCATGAATACGAGCCTAGAATTGCTGGATGAAAGACGATAGGCCTCCCTCGTTCGATTGGTCGCACAAAAATAGCCGATCGAAAGGTATTACAATCGAAGAGCCAATCTTCAACATTTTAAAATCATGGACTTAGTACTAAGAAAATTCACCCTCAACACTCGAAACCCGAATGAAGGAAAATTGGGCCCAAATTAAGAGGGACCATATGTCCTCGACATCATCGGAAAAGGATCCTACAAACTCGGCACTATGGATGGCGAGCAATTACCAAACAATTGGAACGTATCACTCCTCAAACGATACTACTGCTGAGGTACGACCTTCTCTATTTTTATTTACATTTTAAATCAATCAATTGCAGGGGTTCGATCGAAGGCATCGATGTATTCATCAACACGAAGTCCTTAAGTCTCAAAGCACGCGTTGCATTCTTTTCCCCTTAGACCCGTTTTTGTCCCAATTGGTTTTTTCCGGTGAGGTTTTTAACGATGCAACCATTGTTCGTGCTAACTTAGAGAAATTCAACAGTATCCAAGGATTCTTTGCAATCAACCTCGAATACTGGGGGGCATTACCCTCGGATGTCAACTTTTGTTGCAAGGAAATTACTTCGTAACATCAGGGTCTCAATAGGAAAATTTGTAAGGGCCAAACGGTCGAATGAGCTGTGCCCGTAGAGGTTGCTCGAACCTGACATCAAACATGTATACATGTATTACCATTTACTAAGAGAAGAATTTTTCCTTGCCGAATATCTCATGCCTTAGAAAAACTTTTGCTTTACAATTTCGTACTCACGATATATTGTGAGAACAGGCTGAAGGGCTGATGATAAATGAAGTTCAAACAACTAACTGTCGCGCCCCCTTTTCCTCGCGGAGTCCGGGTTTCGACATCATTTTGGGACAACTCATTTCCATTTTGGGAAGGGGTATGGAATTTGAAGAGTCACCACCTAACGGATTTAAGGTGCGTAAGGACACCTAATGCAAATAACACATAAACCGGTTTACATTACCAGAGATTTGGTAAGGGCTCAAAATTACCTTGAGGGGAAGGTGTTAGGCACCCCTCAAGGTCCACAACGGTGGGTCCCGGCCAAACTCATTTTAGTGAATTAGTCATAAAACATTTTAAACAAATAGAGATCATTTCAAAAACAGGAATAAAGGGGGTCCTAGGTTTATTAGCCTATAGGATCACTTCTATACAATACTCGATAAACTTTCCTGAAATAGAGGTGTTACGCGTAGCATTAGCGCACAAGTCATCATATCCTTTACTACCCAATTAACCGCCCTTTAATTATTATTTAAGCGATTCTAATTGAGTACGTACTCTATGCGTGCCTTACCCGTCCCTTACCTATGGTCCTGGAGGTGTTTAGGACTTCTATAAAGGTGGTTCTAGACTTACCTATGGTACTTCAAAGGAGAAAACTAAGCTCCAAGCAAAACAGATAGGACTGTCACATAAAGATGAGTAGTTAAAGGCTCATGTCTACCTTCACAAATAAGCAAACAATTGCACGCCTAAAACAAACAGTTTTAAACACTTTAAGGTCCTATACATGATATCCAAGTGAGTACAAAATAGAGAATGCAACAATTTGTTAAGACGAGGCAGTGGATACCTAATCAATTTGCCTACTAATTTTATCACTTTACTTAATCTGGGCAGTTTATAAGCAGCCACACAGTTTTAAACTTCAGAATTTTAGTTGTCCTACAAGCTTGCCTAGGTGTGGGTCAGCAGTATCCTATAAACATGTCATCTAAACAGTAATCAAGACCATGATTATAAACCAGTAATTGACAGACATATTTTTATTTATTAGACATGTATGCTGTCTAGGTGCTGAAGAATGATCACAAGCGTTACAGGGCTGATTTTATATTTTTTTTATCTCTACGAGCATGATGTCTAAGTGCTGGGGATTGTTTCTATAATTATTCCTTATAGGCACGATGGCTAGGTGACAAAAATGATTTTTTATGCGTTTAATCTATAGGCATGATATTCAAGCGAGTGCAATAAATTCCTGAAAACATGATCGCTAATGCACAAAATTGATAAATGACCTAGAAATAGGGTTTCTAATGCACATGTGAGAATGCAGAATTTTTAGAAATGGAAATTTAGAAAAAATAGCATGATGAGCCTATAAACATGTTTTCTGATGCACATAACAATCCTATATGCATGGTGACTAATGCAGGTAGATAATCATAGCAGTCCTATGAACATGGTTTCTACCCGATTCCCACAAAATATATATAAAAATCCCTCCCGTTTTACTAATATTCCCAATATTTATTTTTACAAGGAATTATTATTACAGACCAGCTATAAATAAATTATAGAAGGAAATTACTATACTATAGGGATCCTGGATGGGCCCAAGAGTAAACCTGGAAAGCCAGGCCTTCAACCAAGTCTGAATTATGCCAGCATCTCATAGTGCACAAAATGGTATTCCGGTGTGTCAAAGTTCCCAAGGGCCTTAAGGACCCCGGGCAATGCTCACACCAGAAACCCTTTAGAAAATAGTTTTGTGCAAGTATGGAAGAGCCAGCCCCAGTGTGTCAGAGTTCGGAGGAGTCTCATGGACTCCTAGGAAGTGCTCACACTAGAGGGGAAGGACCCTATATATTCTAAGAGTAGGAGTTGAAAATAGTGCTTGAAAATAGGAATAGTTTTAAGAAAACTATTTAGAAGTAAAACAGGAGTAAACAGAGTCACTGCAGCACTTTGAATCCAAACAAATACTTCTAGTAATCAGACAAGGGACAAAAACAGGATCACAACCATTTCAAGCAAAGCTTCATATTGCCTAGATTTAACTTAGTTCATTAATTAACACTAGGTGGGCATATAACATGCTGGAAATAAACAGACAACTATACAAAGAAAGGTAACAGGGGTTGGGAACATAGAAGTCATTAGTCAGGAACACATAAGACAGGGTGAGAGTGAAAGAATGCTAGTTAACAGAACATAATGCATGTTGACAACATAGGACATAGCAGCAGGGATAGACATGTTGATTAAAAAGCCACAAGAAAGAAGCACATGGGATAATAGCCAGATTACTGAATAGGACATAACATACTGATAAAAAAGTCATAAACATGAAACATATAAGTCTAACTGCAGAGCAACAAAAGAAAGGAACATGAAGGACATAGGTCTAGGTACACAGTAATAATCATGTTGATTGTGAGCAATAAACATGAAAGACACATAAGTCTAGCCTCATAGAAGAGTTCATGCTACTCAAGGTCAATAGACAGGAAAGGCATGATTTTGACTACATAGAGGTAGTTATGCTAATTAAGATTAACAAACAGGAAAGACAAAAGTTTAAATTACAGAAATAAACATACTGATTGAAAGAAATAAATAAGAATTATAGAGGTTTAAATGCAGGAGTAAACATACTGATTAAAAGCAATAACAAGAAAGATAAAAATTTAAATACATAAGTAAACATACTGATTGAAGCAATATACAGGAAAGCACTTAGGTTTAATCTTCATAGCATAATGAATGAACATATGGTTAGAGACATACCAATTAAGGATAGCAAACAGAAGATGAAAGGTATGCAGAACTCAGTGGTCTAGGCTTAGATTTCAGCCGGCTAAACAATGTAGCAAAGTTTGAGTGAGAGCAAAGTTTGTGTGTCTGTGTGTTTCAGAATTGTGTTCGTGTCCTTAGAAGAATCAGAATAAGAGCTTATATAGCACTTAGTGAGGTAAAACCAATAAGGTAAAGAATGAATCAAAGTTCATAAAATAAGGGTAATCAAATAAATAAATCAGCTAATTAAGGAATCAATTCATATAGAAAATTCGGAAGAGACCCCCTAGAATATGGAGAGTCAATTAACAGTACAATTAAGGTTCAAATAAGGCAACAAATCAATCATATACCATATAGGAGTCAATTAAACCCCCTAAATCAGACTGATAATTTAAATAAGGCAAGTATTACTAATTAAAGTCACAAATAAGGAAATAGGTAAAAATCACAAAGAATACTGATTTTGATAGGAAAATATAGTTCGAATCCCAAAAAAAAATCAATCAATATATTGGATTGCCAAAAATAAACAAATAAGAGGAAAAATCACTGAAATAACTAGTGCTGAAAACAGAAAGGCCTAGGGTTTAAGCATATACACAAAATTAGTCAAACCAATAGAGAATAATTAGATTCAACACTTGGAAGTTTGAAAATAGTTTGAAGAGAACTTAGGACGAACCCTAGTTCATAGAAATCACTGAAATCAAATAATGCTAAGGAAAATAGAAAGTTTTTCGAAGAAAATACCAAATAATACTCAGAACATTTCAGATCTACAAGGATCTGAACAGACCCAAGTAGTCATAAGATTAGGGTTTTCAAAAATGATAGGGATGAAAGAAACTCGATCTAAAACCATAGATTCGAACCAAAAATAGGAAGAAAATACTACTCACGAACGAAAAATGGCCATAGACAGGCCTGTGAAAAGGCTTCGACCAAAACTAGGTTGAATCTCTTTGAGATTCTATTAGAAATTGATGTAATCGAACAACCAGAAGATGTAGAAGGCCGGCAAGGGCCGAATAATACAGAGAAATCCCATGGACGGGGAGATTTTCCGGTGACAGCGGCTAGGTTTTAGGGGGTGATTGAGAGAGAAGGGGAGAGGTATGGGAAACGAAGACAACGGGTAATGAGAAGTGAGGTAGGGTGTGGGGGGGGGTGTTTAATTAAAAATGAAACTAATTCCTGGACCGTTGATCTCAAAAGAGATCAACGGCCTGGATTTGATCTCGATAGTGGGCTGGTCAGATAAAGGATTGGGCTTTGATGAATTTGGGCTAGAGTTTAAAATATTGGGCTGGTAGAATCAGGCTGGGTCTGAAATTAAAATGAATGAAAAGATATATTTGTTAATACCCAACTAATTAATGAAATAATTAACAATTTATAAAAAATAATTTTCATGCATAAAAATAATTTAAAATAATTACTCAATATTATAAAAATATAAAAAGCTATTTTCGGGTGAAATACTATAATAATGCATGCATGGGCTATTATTTGGATTTTGCAATTATAATCCAAAAAATGTAAATGTGGCTATTTATGAAATAATTAAAGCTTAGTATAAATATAAATAGTAAAATTAAGCCATGAAATTGTTATAAATTCATTTGTGATGCAATTAGTAATTATTCATATAATAAAAATACTGGGATAAATTAATAAAATCTTTAGAAAAATGCAGAAATTATGGAAAAAAATATTAGTTGATGCTCATGTACTATTTTGAAGATAGATATACATTTTGAAAATAATATAGGAAAACATTGGGTATTAACACTAACCTCACACTCGGGGAGGTTGAATTATCAAAACTTCGAGAATATAAGACCTTAAAGGCAACCCTCGATCTTTATAGGCCACGACCACTACACTCGGGGGATGATACTTCACGCAAGGTCGATGTAACGACCCGACCGGTCGTTTTGATCTCTAGCGCGTCGTTCAATGGTTGGAAGTCATGAACAGCTTCATTTCAGGTATTATGACTTGTGCGTATGGTCGGAGTTGAGATTCAGAAAGTTCATAGTTGGATTGGAAGGAAAAATTCTTATTTCGGAAGCCTTAAGTTGGAGAAATTGATTAAGATTGGAATTTTGAGCAAACGACCTCGGGATCAGGATCGGAAGGTTCCAGCATGTTCGTATGATGATTTCGGACTTGGGCGTATGTCCAGATTGGGGTTAGGATAACCTAGGAGCGTTTCAGCGTATATTGTGGAAGTCAGCATTTTAGAAGAAATTTCTTAAGTTTGGGTTGGAAGTCATTTAAGAGATATTGATGTCCGATTGGGATTCCGAGTCGGGGAATAACTTCGTATGGTGATTCTGGAGTTGGGAGCGCGATCGGAAGTGAATTCGGATGTCCGTAGGTTATTTTGAAGTCATTTGGCTAAAGTTAGATATTTGAAGGTTTTGAAGAATCCGACCGGAAGTGGAAATTTTGATATCGGGGTCGGAATGTGATTCCGGAAGTTGGAGCAAGTCCGTAATGTTGAATATGACTTGTGTGAAAAATTTGGGGTCAGTCGGAGGTGATTTGATGGGTTTCGGCATCGAATGTGGAAGTTTGGAATTTCAAGTTCTTAAAGATTTGGATCGGGGAGCGATTCGTCATTTCAATGTTGTTTGATATAATTTGAGGACTCGATCAAGTCCGTGTCATGTTTTGGGACACGTTGGCGTGATTGGACGGGGTTCCGGGGGCCCCGGGTGGATTCCGGGTGGTTAACGGATCAATGTTGAAAGATTGAAGAAGCTGAAGATCTGCTGTCATCTGGTGTAACCGCACCTGCGAGGCTTTGGCCGCAGGTGCGAGTTTTGGGATGGAGCTAAGGAGGCCGCAAGTGCAGATGTTTGGTCGCACCTACGGAAGCGCATGTGCGAAGAGGGGGACCGCAATAGCGAGAGGTGCTGGGTTGAGTCAGAACCGCACCTGCGATGGAATTCCCGCAGGTGCGGAGCCGCATGAGCGGCTATTTGACCGCAGGTGCGAAAAGAGGCATGGGCAGAATGTTTTAAAGTCGGGTTTTTGTCATTTCTCACCCATTGTTCATTTGATATGGGCGACTTTGGAGAGAAATTCAAGGGGGATTTTAGTCAGGCATCAAAGGTAAGTTATTTCCTCATGTTTTTGAATTAACTACAAGATTATTGCATATATTAGATATGAGAAATTGAGGAAAATTGGGGTTTTGAAGAAAAACCTAGAAATTTGGTAAAATGGATTTCAAACCACTAATTGAGCATGAATATTTGAGTGAATTTTATATTTGAACTACTAAAGCCACGGGTGAAGTTTATCTTTGAGAAATTTCAGAATCCGGGCACGTGGGCCCGCGGGCATTTTGGTCAATTCATTGGGCGGAGTTGGGAAATTATATAATTTGAATTTGTTACCAATAATAGAGTATATTTTCATTGAATTGTCATTATTTGGATAGTTTGGGGGCAATGTGCATCCATTGGAGTCGTCGGAGATGCTTGGGAGCCGGCTATGGAATTTCGGAGCGAGGTAAGTCTCCTTTCTAACTTTGTGAGGGGGAATCGTCCCCCTAGGTGAACTAAATGAATATATATGCCATTACTTACGGGGGCTACGTACGCACGAGGTGACGGGAGTCCGTGCGTAGCTACTGTTATGCCATGTCCGGGTAGTCTAGGACCCACTAGCATGCCTTAATTGTTGTACCTGTGATTTCATCAATGATATTAGCCTAGTGATATTATCGAGTTAATAATTGAATACTTAGGACGGTCAGAGCCTATTTTCCTTAATCACTTGAGAAGAAAACGAATCCTTCCTTGTTTAATTGTGTTCCAGATGAATCAGTAATACTTAGAACCGTATTAAACCTTATAAATGAATTCCCAGAAATGACTTCAATACTATCTTCATGTTCACCTAAAGAGAATTTTACCACTTCCCTGAGAAAAATTGCTTTCTTGATAAAAATACGGATTTATTATGTGGATTTGTGTACATATGAGCATCTGAGTCGCAGGTATGATTCGCGAGCAGGCTAGCCTTATATATATATATATATATAACCGCGTCGCATGATCAATTAGCGAGTAGAGAAAATAGATGCATCTATGGTTCGAGCCGTTCGACCTTTAGCAGTGCACAATTTATTATTGTTGGTCCGCGTCGTTCGACCCTCGGCATTTCTTGCGCATGATATTTGCTGCGTAGTTGCTATGATTTTTGCCGTATTACTGGCCTGGAATTTTAAGTTGTCAATTGAAATGAAAGAGATTTAGAGTTACTAAAGATTTTGGAAGAAGTTCTTCCTTCCCGTTAATTAAGTTGTTAATTGATTAAATCACCCATGTTGATAATTGTTATTAATATGACAAAGAATTAAAGTGTTAAATGTGGAAAAAGTTGACATTATTTTTTCCTGAACTTAATAAATTGCCTATGATAACCATGCTTAGTGTCACACTTGAATAATCTAAATTGACCTATAGCAGGTGTCTAATCTGACCTCTCGTCACTACCTCTCTGAGGTTAGGCGGGATACTTACTGAGTACACGTTGTTTTTGTACTCATACCACACTTGCTGTGCATTTTGTTGCACAGGTACCTTCATAGCCAGTGACTGACTTGGAGACTTGGGCGGGCTTCATCATCCGGAGGCGTTCCGCAGCTGACAGAGTATTTGTACTTTATTTTCAGTCCTTGTTCAATTTTTACCTCGGACAAGCTTTGTATGATTGTATAAAGCCTTAGAAGTTGCTCATGTACTTGTGTCACCAGGTTCTGGGGATGTGTTGGGATTTATTTCATTAAATTAAATTGATATTCCTGTCGTATTTAATTAACAAAGATTTATTCATTTGATTATGAAATGAAATGAAAGGTAACGATTTCGAAGATGATAAAACAGAAATGAATATCAACTAATTAAGGTTTGGCTTGCCTAATAGTGGTGTCCGGCGCCATCACGACTTATGGAATTTGGGTCGTGACAACATGGTATCAGAGCCTTAGGTTCCCCTAGGTTTCACGAGTCATGAGCAAGTCTAATAGAGTCTTGCGGATCGGTATAGAGACGTCTGTACTTATCTTTGAGAGGCTACAGGGCTGTTAGAATTACTTCCCTTCTTGATTCCTCATCGTGCGATTTGATTCCTCTGAGGCTTATGCCTATATTTCTTCCTACTCTATCTTATGCGTCGCGAAGCGCTTGTTATGAATCGGGAATTTGAAGAGTTGTAATGATACCACAGATATGGTGCGTGAAGTCTTCCATGCGTAGTTGATTAGGTTGTTGTTGTCGCCCTGCAGAAGGGTAATATGTTGTTTCAGCTTAGTAGCCGTGTTTCTGAGAGCCTTGAGGATATGCTCAGGTGGTGATGATGTTTACGATTGGTTATCGCGTGATGTGGGGGTGAAGATAGAATGCTTGCCCATGTGTTGGGGTGATGAATGGTTTGAAAGGAGGTCTTCTCAAGGCGTGATTTCGAGATTTCGGTATTTTAGTTCCGGCAGAGGAAAGGCATGTCGACTGTGAATGGTCCGGTTCAGATTGATAAAGTAGTAAGACTTGGTGTATTCAATTGAGGTGGAATATTCACATGTGTTGTGATATCTTCGTCATTAATCGAATGGAATGTGATAAGCCCGTCGGCGCTATGGTTTCTTCGGTTGCATTGGGTCAGAGTGTGGTTAAATAGTATTGAAGAAGCGGTTGTCATAGACCATGGTGTGCGGTGGTCAAAGTATTGAATGAGCGTTTCTAATTAAGGTAGCTCGAGGAAGATGATCTTCGGGGAGTCAAAGTTATGGTAATCTGCTGGTTTAGGTGTTGTAGAGAATGATATAGAATTGAGGCCGCAATTGAGAAGCATACAATGAAGGAAGTCATGTGAGAAGTGTCAGGCGGCGGCTAACATTATAAAAGGGGTCGGGCATAAGAGAAGGAAGTGAGGTAGTGCTGAAGGGAATGAGTTTAACTAAAGTGGGAGAGTGGCAGCGTAGCATATAAGTTCAGTGGTAAGACGGTTGTCTATCTTTAGGAGAAGTTGGAGTGATTTGAGAATTTTAGTGGACGGTGATATGGTCCACGAGCTTAAACTAGGATGTTGGTTATTCGGCGGAAGGTTGGATGCAACAAAGAGGAGTTGTAGGGATGAAGACTGGATGCAATGTGGCGGTGAATTTTGAAGATGTTGTAGCGCATTTAGTAGAGGTCCATGAGGAGCGAACGAACATGCAAGGTTGGTGAATGAGAGCAGGCTTGGGATGGGGTATTGATGTTGTGGAGGGTGTGCAGCGTAGCGTTATTGGACGGTAATTGTTGGTGATTTGCACAGGTGGGTTATCTCTTGGGAGTAGGTTAGCGGTTGGGTGGTTGGTGAGTTTCTGCAAGGAATCATAGTGGCTATTCGGCAGGAGGCAGAATGTATGAATGGTGATAGAGGATTTAGGTAATGAAGGAATGCTAACAGGAGAATTCGGAAGTATTGGACGGGTTGGTTGAGCAAGATCATGCTAGCAAAGGAGAAAGGATCTCAGCAGGGTCTAGAGTGGTGCAAAGATGTAGCTTCGGGCAAAGTGGGGGAGTCCCACCACCTGGAGTTGGGTTGTAAGATTATTTTCTCATGGGGTTGCATATTGTCAGCGTATTGGCAAGTTGTTACAGCTAAGGGAAAGAAGTAAAATAGCGTTTGTGCGTAGGATTTGATGAACGTGTGCAAAGGTTGGCCCCGTTGGACCAGGATTGGGCTTTGAAAGACTCAGAATTTATGCTTAGGGCATGGGCGCGCTGTAGGGTAGCGACTCGGTCACGTGCTTCATTGAGAAGGGTGTTTATGTGCTAGAAGAGCCTTGGAATTGGTTGTATTCGGGGCTAGTCAGAGTGGGTGACTCTCAGTAGCGGTCCTAGTGAATTCAAAGGTTAAGGAATGCGGTATTTAAGGATTTCAAGCAGCTGTGTGAGTAAGGATCTAGCTTTTGCAGCGTAGCTACTGAGAAAGGGGAAAAGGTTTGAGTGTTCTATGTTATTGTCAGCATGCATGATAGTATTGGAGGAGTGAGAGAAATAAACTCCGGGTCATAGAAATGGTTATTGGAAGGGTATGAGACAGGCTGCGGGATTTAGGCAGCACGGTCTCGTGAGTCAGGGTCACTCGGGAAGAGTGAGGGTCGAGTTGCTATGAGTTGAAGGGAGCTACTATTATCTCTGAGGCATTTAAAGATGATTTAAAGAAAGATAGATTTGGTTAGCCATGGTTGAAATGGCACAGGTGCAACAGTGATTAGTACCTTGAGTGTGATTGTGTGTGGTTATGATTCTCACGAATTGAGGTAAGTAAAAGGTTTTCTATATGATGAAGTGTTCACCCTAATAGTGGTTCAGGAGTTATGGTGGAATTTCTATGTTGTTCCATAACGGCATGTTAGGTGCAGTAAGCAGTATGTAACTGGAAGTAAGAATCGAGATTGCGATTCAGTGTTAACAAAGAGTTCATGAGCTCAGAGGAGAAAGAATAAGGGATTTGGATGTTTAGAATGACCTGATGTTGTCTTCAGTGTTACCTGAGATCGATATTCGCTGAAAGAGGCTTTGTGCCCTGGTCATGGGTTCCTGATGTGTTTTGCAGGATTTGTGTGGTCGGTGGTATGGATGTGCAGACTTGTAACCATGTGTGGAAGGTCGTGGGAGTATGACTGCAGGAAGATTGCATAAGTGTGACTTGTAGTCACCTGATGGATTGAAAGATTTGACAGAGTTTGAGGAAGGGCAATGTTGCTTATTTGGGGATGTATGCCAGGAAGGCATTCAGTTCATCTTTGTTGTGAATTGTGGGGTGTTGTCCCGGCTATGATGGTTGTTCTTGCGTGTTAAGAAAGGAAGTGGGTTGTTTTAGACCCAGGTAAGGCTATCAGCCTAGTTTAGTTCGAGCAGAATCGGCTTGAAGTGTATGAATGAATTTAAACGAGATTATGGGTTTCGTGCAAGTTAGACGTGTTCATTTCAGTATGGCGCTCCTCAAGGAGAGGTGTCGGAATATCAGGTATTGTTCTGTCTCCGTCAATTCATGTGATATTAAGATTTTGTTGTGTGAGTTGTGAAGCAGCTTGATAATTTCTCATATGTTGAGATTTTACGTAGTAATGAGGTTATGTGAGCAGGATGGTTCTTAGGATTCAGATTATATATCGCACCTCAGTTGTGCTTGAGGTTTGTAGAATATGGCTCTATCAGTTCCCCCAGAATGGTATTATGCACTTAGCGTGCTTGTGACTGGCAATCAGTAATTTATAATAGTGAGCAAATTCAGCTCTGTGTATATCTCCTTATGTGAATTTTATGATGAGACCGGGTGGCACGCGACCACGAGTATGTTATTCTGATCGGGTTGCACGCCGCAACAGTGTGATGATGAGTAAGATTCCTGTATTTATTTTCTTATGTTATACTTCCTGTGTTCTAGGAAAAAAAACTCATATTAGTTGCATGAGTTGAGTAGTCCTTTCCTGAGTCATTTCTTATGTATCATGTTCGAGTTGTGGCCTACTAGTGCATATTGGCATTGTGTGTGGTTGTTGGTCATGTCGGGGATGATTTTCTACATGAACAGTTCATACCGGGTGAGACGAGATTTATTGGATCAGGGGTCAAGTGCGATGAGAATACGTGAAGTAAACTGCAGGACAATCACCATTATTTGGTCCGCAATGAGATGGTGATCCAAGTCAAGAGAAAATATCTCAATGTTTTGGTTAACTCTGCAGCTGGTTAGGAATTTCTACACATCTCCTCCATTGTGGTGGTATCACCAGCATTATAGCAGGATGTATGTATATATCTTACAAAGTGCAGTGAGAGCATCAGATTCGTAGAATTGTGGATATTAAGGCTCATGGAGCGTCATTGTGGTTAGATGATGGACTATGCAGTGTATAGTGTTGATTCAACAAAGGTACGCAGTTGGGTTTTGGTGCCTCGTGTGGTAATTGTCATGATGTTCATGTATTGGGAACATGTCTGGCAGAGAATTTCCGGTGTTGGAATTGAGTTCGGAACTTGCGGTATGGATAAAGGAGGGTATCTTCAGATTTTATCAAGCTTATGTGTTCAATTGGGTTGTGGCAGTGCGGGCAGGTGCACGAGGTGTTAAACAGTGATTTCAGATAACTCCAGGGCAGTTCTTGGCACGTTCGAGGACGAACGTCTGTTTAAGTGGGGGAGAATGTAACGACCCGACCGGTCGTTTTGATCTCTAGCGCGTCGTTCAGCGGTTGGAAGTCATAAACAACTTCATTTCAGGTATTATGACTTGTGCGTATGGTCGGAGTTGAGATTCAGGAAGTTCGGAGTTGGATTGGAAGGAAAAATTCTCATTTCGAAAGCCTCAAGTTGGAGAAATTGATTAAGATTGGAAGTTTGAGCAAACGACCTCGGAATCAGGATCGGAAGGTTCTAGTAGGTTCGTATGATGATTTCAGACTTGGGCGCATGCCCGGATAGGGGTTAGGATAACCCGGGAGCGTTTCGACGTATATTGTGGAAGTCAGCATTTTAGAAGAAATTTCCTAAGTTTGGGTTGGAAGGCATTTCAGAGATATTGATGTCCGATTGGGATTCCGAGCCTGGGAATAGCTTCGTATGGTGATTCTGGAGTTGGGAGCGCGATCGGAAGTGAATTCGGATGTCCGTAGGTTATTTTGAAATCATTTGGCTAAAGTTAGAAATTTGAAGGTTTTGAAGAATCCGAACGGAAGTGAAAATTTTGATATTGGGGTCGGAATGTGATTCCGGTAGTTGGAGCAGGTCCGTAATGTTGAATATGACTTGTGCGCAAAATTTGGGGTCAATCGGAGGTGATTTGACAGGTTTCGGCATTGAATGTGGAAGTTTGGAATTTCAAGTTCTTAAAGATTTGGATCGGGGAGCGATTCGTCGTTTCGATGTTGTTTGATGTAATTTGAGGCCTCTAGCAAGTCCGTGTCATGTTTTGGGACAGGTTGGTGTGATTGGACGGTGTCCCGGGAGCCCCGGATGGATTTCGGGTGGTTAACGGATCAATGTTGGAAGATTGAAGAAGCTGAAGATCTGCTGTCATCTGGTGTAACCGAACCTGCGAGGCTTTGGCCGCAGGTGCGGCTAAGGGAACCGCAGGTGCAAGTTTTGGACTGGAGCTGAGGAGGCAGCAGGTGCGGATGTTTGGTCCCACCTACGGAAGCGCATGTGCGAAGAGGGGGACCGCAGAAGCGAGAGGTGCTGGGTTGAGTTAGAACCGCACCTGTGATGGAATTGCCGCAGGTGCGGAGCCGTAGGAGCAGCTATTTGACCGCAGGTGCGAAAAGAGGCATGGGCAGAATGTTTTAAAGTTGGGTTTTTGTCATTTCTCACCCATTTTTCATTTGATATGGGCGATTTTGGAGAGCAATTCAAGGGGGATTTTCGTCAGGCATCAAAGGTAAGTTATTTCCTCATGTTTTTGAATTAAATACAAGATTATTGCATAGATTAGATATGAGAAATTGAGGAAAATTGGGGTTTTGAAGAAAAACCTAGAAATTTGGTAAAATGGATTTCAAACCACGAATTGAGCATGAATATTTGAGTGAATTTTATATTTGACCTACTAAAGCCACGGGTGGAGTTTATCTTCGAGAAATTTCGGAATCCGGGCATATGGCCCTGAGGGCATTTTGGTCAATTCATTGGGCGGAGTTGGGAAATTATATAATTTGAATTTGTTACCAATAATAGAGTATATTTTCATTCAATTGTCATTATTTGGATAGTTTGGGGGCGTTGTGCATCCATTGGAGTCGTCGGAGAGGCTTGGGAGCCGGTTATGGAATTTCGGAGCGAGGTAAGTCTCCTTTCTAATTTTGTGAGGGGGAATCGTCCCCCTAGGTGAACTAAATGAATATATATGTCATTACTTGCGGGGTCTACGTACGCACGAGGTGAGGGGAGTCTGTGCGTAGCTACTGTTATGCCATGTCCGGGTAGTCTAGGACCCACTAGCATGCCTTAATTGTTGTACCTGTAATTTCATCAATGATATTAGCCTAGTGAAGTTAATAATTTAATACTTAGGATGGTCAGAGCCTATTTTCCTTAATCACTTGAGAAGAAAACAGATCCTTCCTTGTATAATTGTGTTCCGGATGAATCGGTAATACTTAGAACCGTATTAAACTTGATAAATTAATTCCCATAAATGACTTCAATACTATCTTCATGTTCACCTAAAGAGAATTTTACCACTTCCATGAGAAAAACTGCTTTCTTAATAAAAATACGGATTTATTATGTGGATTTGTGTACATATGAGCACCTGAGTCGCATGTATGATTCGCGAGTAGGCTAGCCTTATATATATATATAATCGCGTCGCATGATTGATTCACGAGCGGGGAAAATAGATGCATCTATGGTTCGAGCCGTTCGACCCACGGCAGTGCACAGTTTATTATTGTTGGTCCGCGCCGACCCTCGGCATTTCTTGCGCATGATATTTGCTGCGTAGTTGCTATGATTTTTGCCTTATTACTGGCCTGAAATTTTAAGTTGTCAATTGAAATGACAGAGATTTAAAGTCACTAAAGATTTTGGAAGAAGTTGTTCCTTCCCGTTGATGAAGTTGTTAATTGATTAAATCACCCATGTTGATTAATTGTTATTAATATGACAAAGAACTAAAGTGTTAAATGTGGAATAAGTTCAAATTATTTATTCCTGAACTTAATAAATTGCCTATGATAACCATGCTTAGTATCACACTTGAATAATTTAAATTGACCTATAGCAGGTGTCTAATCTGACCTCTCGTCACTACCTCTCTGAGGTTAGGCGGGATACTTACTGAGTACACGTTGTTTTCGTACTCATACTACACTTGTTGTGCATTTTATTGCACAGGTACCTTCATATCTAGTGACTTACTTGGAGACTTGGGCGGGCTGCATTATCCGGAGGCGTTCCGCAGCTGACAAATTCGTCCTCCTATGTATTAGTACTTTATTTTCAGTCCTTGTTCAATTTGTACCTCGGACAAGCTTTGTATGATTGTATAAATCCTTAAAAGTTTACTTGTGTCACCAGGTTCTGGGGATGTTTTGGGATTTATTTCATTAAATTAAATTGATATTCCTGTCGTATTTAATTAACGAAGATTTATTCATTTGATTATGAAATAAAATGAAAGGTAACGATTTGGAAGATGATAAAACCGAAACGAATTTCAACTAATTAAGGTTTGGCTTGCCTGACAGTGGTGTCCGGCGCCATCACGACTTATGGATTTGGGTCGTGACAGTCGAAGTGAAATGGGAAAATAAACCCAAGAGGAAAATCCCAATCTAAAAAGACTACGACCAAATTGACACAGTTTGGATACGTCCGAATTCCGTAGTAAAACAGGCCTTCGAATATTCTTACAAACTGGTTCAAAAAGGCTAACCTTGGCAAAATTACAAGCAGCTTCGATAATATCAAGCCTAAAAAATTCTAATGAGTTCCTTATTTCGTACTAAGGCATTACAAAACATCACAAGAGGCTTCGATAATATCCAGCCTCGAAAAATCTAAGGGGTAAAAAATTGTTCGAACTCTTGAACGATTCCTTATTTCGTGCTAAGGCACAACAAATTTTGTATAACTAACAATAACGTTTTCAAGGCAAAAAGGGGAAAAAAACCATTCTTTTTACAAAGGCCACATCGGCCTAATACAAAGGCCTAAGGGCCATCTTTTGTTTCGAGTTTGAAGGGTCATCCTCACTCAGTTAAAACTTAAGGGTTATCCTACTTCGAGTTCGAGCAAGCACTCACTTGACACTAGTTCGGTTTCGGCCAAAATTGACTAAGCCTCGAACCTAAGGATACAATTTCATTGGGCATAAGTGAAACAAAAAAGAAAAGTAAAGACAAGACAGAAAGGAAAAAGAAAGGATTTTTGTATATATGTCAAAATTTATTTACTTGGACAACACGGCCCGATCGAGATTCTATACAAAAATTCAAAGGGAAAAATCCTAAGTGCCTAATCTTCTTCGGGATATGCATCTTCACCATCGGGGTCCCCTCCGCTCTCTGACCCGCTCACGCTCCCGACGTCATCATCATCAGAAGAGGCTAGTGCCTTGGCATCGGCTTCGAGCTCTTTAGCATTTTTTATCTCAGTAGTGAGATCGAAGCCACGAGCATGGAACTCTTCGAGGGTCTCCCTTCGAGATTGGCACTTGGCATATTCAGCGACCTAATATGCTCGAACTTGAGTAGTATCTACAACTTCCTTTGCTCGAGCTTGAGCGGCTTCAACGTCGGATCGGTAGACGGCCACGATTACCTCATCATCGGACTTGGCCGCCTCAGCCTCACATTTGGCCGCTGCAAGTTCCGAGACCAACCGGGCCTGAAGCTCGTCAATTTTCTTGGCTCGTGCCAAGTTCTTCTCTTTCACGCCCTAGAGCTGGTTTTCGGACGATGAAAGTTGAGCTCGAGCAGCCTCCTTCTCTAAGCCAAGGTGGTCCATATTTTGCTTCCACGCTATGGTTTACGCCTTCACCGCATCTACCTCTCCATGGAGCTGCTCGATTATCTTTAGCTTCTGCTGGACTTGTGAGATCGAATTATTAGCCATCACTCCTGAAGCGATGCCATGAGCTTGCTGGACTTGTGAGATCGAATTATTATCCATCACTCCTGAACCGATGCCATGAGCTTCTAAGATTTTTATTACTTGCTCGGTCAGGTGTCTATAATTATGTATTTTTAGTGCATTACTTACCTTACATTTAGGTGCTTTAATGCTAAATTGTATTATAAGTATGCTTAATGGAATATATTTTATGTGTAGGTACTTTGATGATGAAATCGAGATCGAACTAAATATTTTATGTGTATTTTATACACTACAAGGATGGTTCATGATTATTTAATTATTGGACAATTATTGAAGTTTAATATTATAAAAGAAGACAATTGACAAAAGAAGAATTGAAAAGTAAGAAAGGAGAATGAGAAAAGAAGCGGAAGCTAGGCAACATTTTAAGCAAAGAAGCAAGGTTAGACGGAAGGAAGCGATGCGAGGAATTCTTCTGGCGTTTAAGCTCGCGAAGTGCATCCTGATGCGAGGTGCATCGCGCGTTTCACATGGCTACGCATGGTCCGGGTTTTAAGTCTATTTCGTCTCCTTTTTGGTTTTGGACTTGGTTATTTCGTCTAGGTCTTTTTCCTACACATATAAATAGTCATTAAACACCATTTTTAAATAAGAGACCGACTCTAGACAGACTTTAGACTTAGGGAGAGCATGGAGCCGTCGTGGAGACCGGAATTCATCAGATTCTATCTTTCTTCCATCAAAATTAGTAATTTTTACTTTTTTCTTGATGATTTGTTGTTTTGCTACCATGTCTATGTGGAGTTAAACTTCACGCTCTAGGGTTGTGGTTGTCATTGATATTGAAGTTTATTAATTATATTACTGTTAATTCGAGTTATCATCTTTGGTTGTTTCTGTAGATCTGTGCATAATTGCTTAGTTGATTGGCCATCAATTGAGTTCTATTTACTATCTATGCTATGCTTGGGAAAGCCGTGTTTATATTAGAGTAGCGTTAGAGAGAGCTTGTTTCTGAACCCGTGGCTCGGGGAAAGATTTCACGGTTAGGATAGGAATATACCTACCAGTCTTGCTTAGTTGAATACCATATTATATTCGTTCATGATAGATTCAAGACCATAGGAATATAGGGTTGATATATTATGGATAGACGGATAGTGTTGTGGGAACAACAACAACAACAACAACAACAAAACCAGTTTGATCCCAACATGTGGGGTCTGAGGAGGGTAGTCTGTATGCAGACCTTACCCCTACCTAATGCAGGTAGAGAGGCTGTTTCCAATAGATCCTCGGCTCAAAAAGGGGTAGAAAAAGGAGAAGGAAGCAAGTAAGGAAAGAAAAAAGAAAAAGAAAAAAAGAAAAAGAAAGAGGAAATAAAAAGAAAAAAAAATAGTATCCAATAATAGCAGCACGTAATACAATACCTGAGGCAAACAAAACCACATACCATAAAAAATATCAAAGAATATGAAGGGAAATGCATGCTACTAAGCCTATCATTGAGCACTATAAACTACCTTCTAACCCTCTATCTCAATCCTCGACCTCCACACCCTCCTATCAAGTTTCATGTCCTCAGTGAGCTGAAGCAGCGCCATGTCCTGCCTAATCACTTCTCCCCAGTACTTCTTAGGCCTACCTCGAACCCTTCTCAAACTCTTCATGGCCAACCTCTCACACCTCCTGACAGGGGCATCAATTCTTCTTATCCTAACATGTCCGAACCATCTCAGCCGCGACTCCCTCATCTTGTCCTCCACGGAGGCTACTCCCACTCTGTCCCGGATAGCTTCATTCCTAATTCTATCTCGCCTGGTACACCCACACATCCATCTCAACATCCTCATCTCTGTTACTCCCATCTTCTGCACGTGGGTGTAGTTCTTGACTGGCCAACACTCATCCCCATACAAATATAGCGGGTCAAAATACCACTCGATAAAACTTACCCTTAAGTCCTAACAGATAGTATTGTGGGAACATGCTATTTATATAAACGATCCGGTCAACCTGGTTACATGTTTTAATTTCGCAATAGTAGTTGTAATAGAAAAGTTAAACTTTAGATCATCTTGGACAGTAAATTGATTTTAGTTTTCTTAGTTAACGATTAATCTAAGTCTCTATGGGTATGACATCTGACTTTCGAGTCACTTTATTACTTGAAGACCACGTATACTTACGTGTTCTTGGGGAACCAATAGGTCGCTTTGTTCTTTCTGAGCCGCCAGATCAGCTCGGAGGCCCTTGATTTCTTATTCTTTCTGCTCACTAAGAAGTTTAAGGGCATTCTTCTCCTCAGTGAGCCCTTGAATATTGGCCTCGTATCGGCTCAGTTCTGCACAAGACCTAGAAAATGCTTCATGATGAAGCACCGAGGCCTACATAGATAGAATAAAAGAAATTAGGTAAAAAGAGAAAAACATAAGTATGATATCGGAAAGGGGAGTTGAGGCTTACCCGATTCAAGGCCTGTTGTGCCTCATTGAAAAGACATGGTGCTCCCACTTTGTCCATCTGGGCTTGGTCTTCCTCCGTGACCAGATCTTGAAGATAACTGGCCACCCCTACGGGGCAGAAACAACTCAAGCGTCCTCCGGAATCGAGATGACGATGGTTAGTTTGATACCGGGGTAGAGGCTAGGGGCCAAATATTGACTGGTCAATCTGAAACTCGAGGAAGTTCCGCCTGAGTCCTTCCTCGGTATCTCTAAGTCACTCAAGTCAGCGGCATCCTCGACCCCGATAAAATAACCACGGAAGGGATCCTCCCCTCCGTCGGCTCCTTCTGCATAAGGAGTCTTCATGGTCCGAGCCTCCTGAATCTTCCCCTTGGAAAATTAAGGAAGCGACAGAGAGTCTCTGATTTCTATTGCCCCAAGTGGTTCTCTTGGGGCATTCTCTTCATCTCGAGGAGCCTCGAGGCCGACCTCTATAGCCGATTCTGCCGTATTTTCACCTCGAGGTGAGGTACCTTCTGCCATTGCCAGCTTGGAGTCTCCACCCGAGTCTCCTCCCGAGGCCCCATCATCTCGGGGCAAAATGTTTTTGACTCCTTCCGGTTCAGCGGCCTTCTAAGCCTCATTGTTCGTCTTTACTCGGGCCACCAGCCCGGAGTCGTCTTCTTTCTCTTCTTCTTCCTCATTTTCCTCCCTTAGGAGTTGAATTGACTCCACAGACAAGGGGATGTTGTTCATTTTTGGCTTACGCGCCACTCTCTTCTTAGGCTCTGGTCCCTCGGAGGTCGATGTCCTCTTTCTCTTGCACTCCTTAGCTGGCTTCGGGATGGGGAGCGGGATTTCTTATTCACCAGATAGGGGCTTCATGACTGCATCTTTTCCGAGACATGCAGGAGAAGAAATTGAGTAAGTTTGGAGGAATGTTTTAATCGAATCATTATACGCATAAAAAAAGGCTTACCATGGTTTTTGGATTCCAACCGGCTTTTTGATAAATCGCGCCATACGCGCTTAGAATACGTTGAGGTTGAGACCACACTCCTGACCCAGCCCTCGAGATGGGGAGCCGCGCCCGACATCCATGCGGAAGCTACACCGAAAAAGAGCATCGATAAGAGGGAGTGCAGAAATAAAATTAACATGCAGAAAGTGATAAATCATACTTACGTTTCATGTTCCATCTCTCGGCTAACGGCATGCTTTCAGCCGGAATCAGGACCGAGGTCCTCACTCGGACAAATTGACCCATCCAACCCTGGTCTTTGTCCTCGCCTATGCTTGAGATGAAAACCTTGGTGGCCCGGCGTTGAAGTTTTATCAACCCACCTCAGTAGAGTCGGGGGCTGTTTAACCGTATAAGGTGGTCGAGAGTGAATGGGAGCCCGTCGATTTTTCTCACGAAGAATCGAAGCAATATTACGATCCTTTAGAAGGAGGGATGGATTTGTCCGAGGGTCACCTTGTACTTTTTGCTGAAGTCCACGATGATTGGGTCGAGGGGACCAAACGTGGAAGGGTAAGTGTAAACACTCAAGAACCCTTCCATGTGGGTAGTAATATTTTCCTCAGCGGCCGGTATCACGACCTCTTTGTTCTTCTAGTTACAATCCTTCTTCAGTTGTTCGAGGAAATTCTAAGGTATGGAGCATATGTATCTCGATACCGGCTTGCATCGACGGGGGACTAACGAAGTTTTTTGACCTTAAAATCAGAACTGATGACGCACCCCCTGAGAATACACTCCTCATGGCGTGGCTCTACCAGTGTTTTCTCGCCAGCTGGCCGAGACGATGAAGCAACTTCCTTTTGTGGCACAGTTTTTGACGTTTTCGCCATTTAGTTTTTGGGTTAAAAAAAGATGATGATGATGATAAGATTTGGTGTTTTAAGAAGAGATTAAAGATGAAACTTGAAGATTTGTAGATGAAGAACTTAAAGGATGCAAGGAGCTTTGAAGATTCGAGCAGAAGAGATTGAAAGTAAAGTTTGAAAGAATGGAAAAGAAGCCTATTTATGGGTTTTACGACGACTGTTCAAAGTCGCTAGTGGCCGATCGTCAACTGACACACATTAAAAACCTGGGGAACTGCACCGACGGGGCATTTCGGTCACCTCTGTCGTTTACCTCACTTTGATGACGTCATGATAAATCGGGGTAAAAATCGAGGACTCAAATTGTGTCTTGTCATCACACTCCAAACAACGAGGAGACTATCTATATACGGTTAAAATTAGGCCCACCCGATTCTATTGATTAATCGAAACCTGGGGGACGGATCGAGGATCGGTCCCATATTATACCAGACCGAGACATAAGGATAAGGTACCGAGTTCGGGATTTGAAGTACCTGTCGAGATCGAGACCAGTGATGATCGAGATCAAACGGGATAGACATCGAGCAAGATCGAAGATATCATAATAACGGAAAGCCGAGATATCAGTGACTGGTCGAGGATCATGGTGGAAATCTCGGAATGGATCAAATCAAGAATGGCTATTTAGCTAATCATGTGATTTCCTTCAATAATTATAATTGTACCATCAGTGGAATTCCTCTACTATATAAAGGGGTTCTAATCATTTGTAACCATCTCATTCTCGCATATGAAAGCAATATAATACTCTCTCTCTTATACTCTCGTGTTCATCAGCTTATTTCATTTTTTATAACTCTATTCCAACCGGTTCGAGAGCGATCTAACTCGAGGGCTGAATTACATTTTAATACTTATTTGCTTTACTTTACTGTTAATTTCCATTATTAATCATCGTATTTATTAATTGGTACTAGGTAAATTCACATATCATTAAAACCACTTATAAGTTTAATTGTTATCCGATTATAAGGATAAACAAATGCTTATATCTCTAATTTTTTATTGATAATATTAACTAGAAATGATGCTTATATCAGAGAGGATTGGACTCTGTATTCTATCATCCTTTTTTTGGACACAAATTTGGATTATTGAGTTGACGAGTACTAACTGCAAAATATACCCTTAAACTTTTGTTTTTATTATTCTTTAATTATAATAACAGTAAAAAGAAGCTCTCGCACATGTGAAAATTATCATCAAGTTATAAAACAAGTACTGTAAAATAGATACTATGTTGATATGACTTTTAATTGTACAAGTCCGAGTTGTGTGTAGCACAAAATAAAAAATTTCGTTTATTTTGATATTAATTGCGGTGTGACTTTTCATTGTACAAGTCCGGATTGTGTGAAGCAAGAAAATAAAAAAATTTCGTCTATTGTGTGCGGTCATTTTTTATCTTTTCAAAATGACATTAATAGTAGCTACTAATGACCTTTTTATCCGATGTAAACATTAATTCTGAGATAGAAAAAGTTAACCTAAAGGAATTCTCTATTTTATTAAAAAAATAATGATAAAAATTAAAGGAGATATTGTGTTTATCTCGAAATACGAGTAACAATTAAATTTGTAATGTGGTAATAAGGATACGCGATCTAGTTCAATGTTAATTGGTAAATAATTAAGTAAATAAATGAATTAAATAATTTATATGGATCAAACCCATATAATTGCAAGTTGTCGACCTCGACCTGGATTAGACTCGAGAACGGTTTGCCAAGAACAGTAAGAACAACAATAATAATACGAACAACTTAAGTACGAAGAGTTAACAATAAATAAAAGAGCGTTTGTATTCAGCAGTGTGAGTGAGAACTTGAATGTGATGATAATTGAGATGAAAAATAAATGCCTTACAAATGAATAAGGTTCCTCTTTATATAGTAGAGGAATCCTAAATAAGGAATAATTTTAATTACGGAAGTAAAATACATGATGGCATTATTAACCGCTAATAGCTCTACCTGCTCCGAGATTCTCGCTGCGATTGATGATTGAGCGCGGATATCTCGTGATTCTGTTATCGTGGTGCCGACCTAGTCTGACCCTAATCCATCGGTCTATGCATTCCTCGAGCTCGGACTTACTTCGATGCGAGCTTGCTTTCGAGGTGTGCCCTCCAGCCCGCATAATCGAGTCTCTTGATTTTACCGTACACAGATAGTCCCCGCGTTTCTTATAATGGAAGAATAAGAAACGATTTGAATCCCGATTTCTCGATACCTCAGTCAAGAAGTCGTCTTCGTGACGTAAGCGGTAGATGTGACCGGAATGTCCCCTCGGCTCGGTTCCAAAGAACTATTAATGCTTGTCAGCCGTTGGTCGGCCACTAGTGACGCTGGACCGTCGTTTGAAATCTATAAATACCAACTTCTTAATTGATTTCAAACTTTACTTTGCTTCAAACTCCTCCTTGTTTTGATCAAATCTTCCGTCCTTCAAACCTTTCTTGCTCCCTTTCATTCTTTCGCCGGTCTTATTCTTACTTTCCGCCTCTCTTGTTTACAACCATGACTAAGACTTCTAAAGTAGTGCCGCAAAAGGAAGGATCTTCCTCCTCGAAGTTGGTCGGCGACAAGACACCGGTGAAGCCACGCGTAGAGGAGTGTGTTCCCGGTCCATGCGAAGTGACCTTCGAATTTAAGGTGGATAGGCCCCCTTCAATTCCCGACCGGTGTGAGCCCATGTCCCGTTATATTTGCTCGATATCTGAGGATGATCTCAAACGAGTGAAACAGGGCTGCAATTGGTGTTGATACCCAATTTTTCTCAAATAGTTTTAAAATGCATATATGTCTTCAAAATCATGCATTAGCATCAATTGGTATTTTTTCACAATTTCTACATTTTTTAAATTAATTTTGCCTAGTATTTTATCTTTAATAAATAATTGTAAAAATTGCATCACAAATGAACTTAAAAACATTTCTTGATTTGATATTACTATTTATGGTCCTATTAAGTCCAAATTATTTCATAAATAGCCAAATTGGCACCTTTTGTCTATAATTGGAATAAATTTGCAATTATAGCCCATGCATACATTTTTGCATCATTTCAATCAAAATTAGTCCATTGTATTTTTCAAATACCAAATAATTATTTTTAAAATATTTCCATACATGAAAAGTCATTTTTATAATTAGTAACTATTTTACAAATTATTTTTAATTAATTATTTGGGGTATTTAACAAACAACCTTTTTTTAATTTCAATTTTAGCCTAAATCTACCAGCCCAATACCCCTTAAAACCAGCCCAATAAACCCAAGCCCAATACCCCACCTACTCGACCCAACCCTTTCGCTAATCCTGGTCGTTGATCATTTTTTATCAACGACAAAATGATCAACGACCCAGGATCCCCTTACCTTAATTGAACCATATACCCCCCTCTAACCCTAATCACTTTTCCCCCTCCCTGCCGTCACTTTTCCCTCCGTCTCTCAAAAGCTCTCTAACTCTAACCCTAATTCTCCCTCGCCGTCACTCACCTACTGCCGTTCATGGTGGTTCTTCATCACCCCAGGTCTCTAACGACCTCTTCAATGCTGGGTACCTCCATCTCTAAGGTCCTTGAGAAGATTCTCAAGGGACCAGGGCTAGTCTGCTTACACCTTTGGGTTTTTGTTGCCTGTTTCAGGCCATTTTGGCTCGATTTTGAGTAAGAACTTCTTATTTCGTCTAAAACCGTAGATTCCTAAGTCTATGTTCTCATCTCTGATTTACTTTTGGAAACCCTAAATTTTGTCTTTGATATTCTCAGATCTGTACAGATCTGAGAAGAATCGGACCTATTTCACTTGTTTTTCATAAAAATCTTCGGGTTTTTCGATTGATTCTCCGTTTTGCCTAAATCTAGGGTTTACTGAACTTACCTTCTCAAAACCTTTCTAATTTTCGAGTGTTTAATCATTGTTCCTAAGTGTTACCGGTTGATTCATGCTAAGATTTTTTGGATTCTAGTTAGTTTATGCTAAAGCCCTAATTTTATTGTAGTTTGCTTTGAACTCCGTGTCACGACCCAGAATCCCAATCCGAGTCGTGATGGCGCCCAACGACGGGGTTAGGCAAGCCAACAATAATTACACCAAGTGATACCTTTCCCATCTAGTTAAACAGTCAAAGATTCCCAATTTATAACGACAAACATGATACTAGCCTTGAGCGGAAGTGAAATCCTAGTAGATACAAGCTGAAATAAAATGCATACATAGATATACATCCCAAAACCCCAAAAAATATATATACACTACGCGTGTGTGCCAGGAACTAGTGTCACGAGTGTCATGGGCAACTACTGAATATACAATGACTACAATATATACAGAGTCTCAGTCTGAATGAAATGGACAGAGAATATAACAAAAGAACTCCAGGGTGCTGCTAGGAAGTCGCCGGGAAAGCAGCTCACCGTGAAGTATGACCACGCTATCAATATCTAGCACCGGCCTGATAGTCAGACGTGCCAGCCTCCGGACCTGTACAGTCAAGTACAGAAAAGAAAAGAAAGTGCAGCATGAGTACATATTAAATAAATATGTACCCAGTGAGTATACCGCCTAAACTCGAAGAAGTAGTGACGAGAGGTCGACTAGTTACTCACTAGGGTCCAGCAGTAATAACATAAGATAAAATATGATGAAATATGGTAGGCATGTCAGGGAAAAATAAGCAACAAGTACACGTACTGAGAACAGAAAAATCCAAACAGTTACTGAACTTAAACAATAAAGCACTTTGAAAAGTAAGACCACCGAATGAAACAAAAATCACAAATTCTTAAATCCGCTGTGGCGTACGGCCCGCTCCCATAAGGTACTTTCTACACTCGCCGTGGCGTACGGCCCAATCCCATATATTTTACAATTTTTTTCAATTCCGCCGTGGCGTACGACCCGCTCTCATATATTTCAGAATTTCTTTTCAATTCCGCCTTGGCGTACGGCCCGCTCCCATATATTTCACAATTTCTTTTCAATTCCGCCGTGGCGTACGACCCGCTCCCATATATTTCACAATTTCTTTTCAGTTCCGCCGTGGCGTACGACCCTCTCCAATATATTTCACAATTTCTTTTCAATTCCTCCGTGGCGTACGGCCCGCTCCCATATATTTCACAATTTCTTTTCAAT